>PVLC010005393.1:15336-76811 GCA_004027655.1 Graphiurus murinus
CTCCTCCTCCTCATCTTTCTCCTCCTTCTTCTTCTTGTGGTACTGAGGTTCAAACCCAAACCCAGGAATGTTCTACCTCTGAGCTATACCTCCAGCCCCTTTTATTTTTACTTTGAAACAGGATTTTGCTAAGTGATTGAGGCTATCCTCGAACCTGCGATCTTCCTGTTTCAGCCTCCCAAGTCCTGGACTGCAGGCGTGCTCCTCCACGCCAGGGCCGCCTTGTGTTCATCCATTCATCCATCAGTGGATGGTTGGGTTATGTCCGTATCTTGGCTGTTGTGAGCAGTGTTGCATGGAGCATGAGTGCGGGGGGATAACTCTTAGCATTCCAGATTTTTTTTTTTACATTACTGGAGATGGAACCCAGGGGTTTTCTACCTCCAAGCTACACCCTAGCCTTATTTTTTATTCTTTCTTTTTTTTTTTCTTGCAGTACTGGGGATTGAATTCAGGGGCATTCTACCTCCGTGCTATATCCCCAGCCCTATTTTTTTTTATTCTTTATTTTGAAACCGAGTCTCACTAAGTTGCAGAGTGCCTCACTAGGTAGCTGAGGCTGGCCGCAAACCCGGATCCTCTGGTCTCAGCCTCCCAAATGGTGGGATTACAAGCGTGCGCCACCACGCCTGGCTTATTATTCTTTCTTTTTGAAATATGGTCTCATTAAACTGTGGAGAGCCTCATTAAGTAGTTGAGGCTGTCCTCGAACCTGTGATCCTCCTGTCTCAGCCTCCCAAGTACTGGGATTACAAGCGTGGGCCACCACACCTGGCTGGCATTCCAGAATTTTGGTGATCCTTCTGTTATCACTACTGAGAGCTGTGAGATTTCATTTAGTTATGAAGGGCTGTTAGATATCTTCAATTAACAGAATATCAGGTAATAAGTCTAATGATCCACTTTGTATGTTGCAGACACATTTTGTGAAGATCTCTTGTTCTGTTGTGGACCGAAATGTTATCATTTTATCCTGAGCAGCAGCGCCTGGAAGATATGTAAGCAGCAGTGCCAGCGTAATGGATGGTCCCTTCTGAAGTCCGATGACAAAGATGAACTGGTACTGAAGACTCTTCACATTCACTTGTATTCTCTTGGCGTCTGTCTGTCTCTTGTCCTCAGACACCAGATACTGAGGACGGGCAGGAGGGACTTTCAGCTGTTCTTCCTGTTGTGTTTGTAACACAGGCAGCAATCCTAAGGTGGAGAGTCTCAGGAGAGTCCTGCCTGCTAGGAAGCATAAGATCCTGCTACTTCCTAGGGCTTCAGTATGTGTAATCTATTATGACGCCCACTGCTAAGGATGAAGTTTGGTCCTTTGCAATTATTCCTCTTTCTAAGGAGTCTGCCATAGAGAAAAGAGAAAAGTATGCCTTTGCCTGAATGAAATTCACCCATTTTTTAGAACCAAGAGTTATTTATCCCTGTACAGTGGCAACTAACCTGGGCACAGTGGTGCATGTCTGTAATCTCAGTGCTTGGGAAGATGAGAAAGAAGGATCACAAGTTCGAGCCAGCCTCAGCAACTTAGTGAGACCCTCAGCAATCTAGTGAGACCCTGTTTCAAAATAAAAAATCAAAAGGGCTGGAGGTGTAGTTGAGTAATAGAATGCTCCTGGGTTCAATCTCCAGTACCAAAATAAATGAACAAGAGAAGATAAAGTGGCCACTATGAACCAGGAGGTAGCATGGTGCAGGAGTTAGGAACCCAGAAACCAGGCTGCTTGGGATCAAATTCGTCTCAGCCACTTCCTGACTGTGTGACTTTAGGTAAATTACTGAACGTCTCTGAGCTCATCTGCAAAATGGAGATAATAACAAAGACCATAAAAGTGATAACAGTTTTACCAATCCCCTGTATGCAAACTCTACTTGATCAATATTCTTTTTTATTTTTTTGTACTGGGGATTGAACCCAGGGACATTCTACCTCTGAGCTACACCCCCAGTCTCATTTTGTAATTTTTATTTTGAAACAGGGTCTCACTAAGTTGTGGAGGGCCTCACTAAGCAGCTGAGGCTGGCCTCGAACCCAGATCCTCTGGCCTCAGCCTCCCAAGTACTGGGATTACAAGCATGCGCCATCACACTGGGCTTGATCAATATTCTTATATAAGAACACATACGCTTGCATTTTTTTATGGTAATGGGGATTGAAGCCAGGGGCATTCTACCTCTGGGCTATATACCCCTAGCCCTATTTTATTCATTGTTTTGAAACAGGGCTTCGCTAAGTTGCTGAGGCTGACTGCAAATTGGGATCCTCCTGTGTCAGACTCCCAAGTATGGGGATTATGAGGGTGTGCCATTACACCTGGTTTGGATATATATTTTAAAAAATAATTACAAAAGGAGAAAATACAGTGATATTGAAATTGCCTTTAGTTTGTTACAAAGGGAAATTTTCCAAATACATAAAATGTGTGTGTGTGTGTGTGTGTGTGTGTGTGTGTGTGTGTGTGTGTGTGTTTTCTTTTCTGTTTCTGGGAAATGAACCTAAGTATATTCTACCTCTGGGCTACTACTTCCCCAATTATTTTTATATTGAAATGGTCTCATTAAGTTGCTGAGATTATTGCTAAATTCTAAGGCTGGCCTTGAATCTATGATCCTTCTGTCTCAGCTCCTCCCAAGTACTGGGATTACAGGTGTGTGTCACCATGCCTGGCTTAAATGTGTTTTTATAGGGAAATGTTTGCAAAGATCAGCCTGAAATCTCTATTTATCATTTCAGAAAACAACAAAAATTTATATGCAGATATAATACATGTTTAAAATCACAGCATAAAAGGATGCATGATATCAAGTCATGAGTTATTTTTGTTTGTTATGGTCAAATACAGTTAAATTTAAACATTTTAAGCTGGGCGTGGTGGCGCATGCTTGTAATACCAGTACGGCTGAGACCGGAGGATCTGGGTGAGGCCCTCCACAACTAAGTGAGACCCTATTTCAAAATAAAGAATAAAAAATAGGGCTGGGGGTATAGCTCGGAGGTAGAATGCCCCTGGGTTTAATCCTCAGTACTGCAAAATAAATAATGAATGAATGAATACATAAATAAACGTATTTTAAACTATATTCAGTCATGTAATCAGACCTTAATGCCATGTCACTCTGTTATATTACATTTTAGACATAGTAATTATTTTCAAGTATTTCCTCCTTTCCTTCACTCCTTCCAAGTACTGAAGTATATCAAGACTTTCCCGTAGGAATGGACGCTTTAATACATACCCTTTTTCATGTATACTTTTTATTTTAATACATTTATTCTGGACATTCCTTCTTTCACTTCATCTTTGCACCACCAAGCCGGGCTTTCACTTAAGATTATGTAATGAACATTTTCCCATCCTCAGTCTTCTTTCTTGTGAAGCAATTGAATAGTTTCCTAAGTGTCCAAAAGGATTTAATGAATCTCCTATTGCTAGATCCTTAGATTTTTACATTTTCTGATGGTTTTAATACTGTGTGAAATTTGTATCCATTCTTGGCATAAATAAATAACTTACCGCTGGAAAGTTACTTTGGAAAATGGAGACGCAGCAATTTAGGGCAGGGAAGTTGAGGATAGTAGCATAGGACCAGCTGGCCCTTGACCCGTTCTCTTTGTTCATACAAGAGGTCAGAATTTTGCCCCATGATGTGCCCGCTTTCTTTTCTAGGACATCCTTAAATCCCGGACTTGTAGTGGAAAGAATTACTGGATCGGGCAGTCATACCACGAAAAGGAAAGTAAATGGAAGTGGGTCAATGATAGCACAGCTGAAACGTGAGTTTCTGGAACGCGTTCACACCCTATCCAAAGAGAGTGTCTAAAAAGAACCTTGGCTCATCCACAGGGCTCAACCCGTTTCAGGTGGACGTCCTTGGGGCGAACAAGAAGAAGAAGGAGCGAGAACATGATGTTTGAGCTGGGCATGGGGGTGCACACTTGTAATCCCAGTACTTGGGAGGCTGAGACAGGAGGATCACAGGTTCTCGGCCAGCCTCAGCTACTTAGTGAGACCCTCTGCAACTTTTTCAAGATAAAGAATAAAAAAATAGGACTGGGGATATAGCTCAGTGGTAGAATGTCCTTGGGTTCAATCTTCAGTACCACAAAAATTAAATTAAATTAAAAAATGTGTTAAAGGAAGTATAGTTTAAAAAGGAAGTGTCATGCAGAGTTATTATCAATAGTAAAAATAAGAAGGTGCTCAGAAGTATGCATTATGGAACAAAATCATGTATTTTTAAGGCCATTAGTTTACATCCCCAGCCTTAAAAAAAAAAAAAAAAATTTGCCCAAGTTGGCCTCAAGCTGTAATCCTCTTGCTTCAGCTTCCCAAGTAGCTAGAATTCAGGTGTGTGCCGGAATCATAAATTTTAAGATGATAGAAAGTGACTGGACTACCTCGATTGGTCTATAATGAATATTTTGGGTTTTCCAATATATGCATAATATATACATGTATATATATATAAAATGTATGGATACATGGCATGTACACACCCTCCATTTTTCAGTATAGTATTATATAACTTGTTTACATTTATGTTTAGTATGCTGTAAAGCTGTTTATTCGTGTTTTAGAAATAGTCATGATTGCATTTTTATTCCTAGAAATTCTATTTTCAAGTAATCTTGCTAGTTACTTATATTTTCAAGCTCTCTCTCTCTCTCTTTTCTTTTCTGTTCTTTCTTTTTTTTTTTTTTGTGGTTCTGGGGATTGAACTCAGGCATATTCTACCTCCAAGCTACCCCCAGCCCTATTTTTATTCTCTATTTTGAAATTAAATTGGATCTCACTAAGTTGGGGAGGGCCTCACTAAGTAGCTGAGGCTGGCCATGAGATCCTCCAGTTTCAACCTCCCTAGTACTGGGGTTACAAGCTTGCACCACCATGCCCGGCTTCTTCTTTCTTTCTTTCCTTTTTTTTTTTTTTTTTTTTTGCGGTACTGGGGATTGAACTCAGGGGCATTCTACCTCCAAGCTATACCCCTAGCCCTATTTTTTATTCTTTATTTTGAAGCAGGGTCTCACTAAATTGCAAAGGGCCTCACTATGTAGCTGAGGCTAGCCTTGAACCCGGATCCTCTGGTCTCAGCCTCCCAAATGCTGGGGTTACAAGCTTGCACCACCACGCCCGGCTCTGGCTTCTTATTTCTTAAAACATATTAAACATCCTTGTTTCACATTTGGTAGCTGCTAATCCTAGCATTTGAAGTTCTGTAAGTCTAGTCTATTGTTTTTGCTGGCTTTGTTCACAATGCCATTTTCTTTGTGGTGGATAGCATTTTTTTTTCTCTCTCTCTTTTTGAGTTGCTTTGGAAACTATTTGGGGCCTAAGATGAAGGGGTGAGGGTGGCACTTCCCAAGGAAGATCATGCGTTGGTGGGATCCTTGGGGGCGTTAGGAGTCTGGGCCACTTGTCCTTCTGAACTCGAGTCTTGCAAGAATTGAAGTTGTGGGCTGCAAACCTACAAAAGATATCTTGCAGGAAATCACCTTAATGCAGTTTATCTTCCAAGTCCACACCCAGGCAAACGCTCCTAAGGTCACAGGTAGAAAGGCTGGTCGGCCAAGGAAGATGCTCAGATCACACATCGGCTCAGACCCACTGAGAGCCTGGAGCACAATGTAAAGGGTTGCAAGGGGAGACATGGGCGAGGCTGTGACATGGAGGGTCAGGTACCAGCAGGGAAGAGGATCAGCTGCAGCCCCACTCCGCCTCTTCCTGCGCCCCCCCCCCTCGTTGCTGTAGGACCTTGCCTGCCGATGGCGTGGTTCCTTGGGTCAGTCTTGAGGTTTGAGCAGGAGAGCCCAACAGACAGCAAGTTTCCGCGGTCAGTGCACACACACTTCCTTCACCGGGGAGACGCAGGGCCGTGGGAACCTGGCCACAGCTCAGCTTTCCTCACCTGAGAGCAGCTGTGGGCTCCGTTTGTGTTTCTTGGGCAGAGTCAGGAATGGATTATCCTGAATGGAAAGCAAAATTGAGACCTCGCGGATGTCCCGTGTGTGATTCCTGTGGATTTTGTGTAGACTTGGTCTCTTCTTCCTTTTTGTTCCAATATGTACCGTACTTACTGTGTCTATACGTGACACGCCGCATCTGTTACTAACTGACTTTTCCACTCCTGATGTATCTTCTGTATTCTGCCAGTGACTCAGGGCCGCTTGGTTTCATTTCTCTTCCTTGTATGTTTTGTTTCTTCCCTATAGAAGATTTGAATATTTTATTTATTTATTTATTATCATTTCTTACTAGGGATTGAACCCAGGGGCATTCTACCTCCAAGCTACGACTCTAGCCTATTTATTTTAATATTTTTTGGTACTGAGGATTGAACCCAGGGGCATTCTAACCTTGAGCTACACCCCCAGCCCTATTTTATTTGGAAAGAGTCTTGCTAAGTTGCGGGGTGGGGTCACTAAGTTGCTGAGGCTGGCTTTGAACCTGGGATCCTCCTGTTTCAGCCTCCTGGGATTACAAGCGTGTGCCACTCTGCCCGGCCAGTCTTCTCTCATCTCCTCCATGCTCCCTCCCTCTTTCCCCTCCCACTGTTCTGCAGGTCTCTCTCCACATTATTTAAAGTCCCTTATGTTTTCTGTTTTCTTTCTAGCCTCCACATGTGAAAGAAAATGTACAGTCCTTAACTTTCTGAGACTGACCGATCTCACTTAGTCTAATATTCTCTAGTTCTGTCCATTTTCTTGTAAATGACATAATTTTGTTCTTCTTTGTGTCTGAGTAAAATTCCATTGTGTGTATATCCCACATTTTCTTTACCCATTCATTAATCTGTCATTTTATTGAAAAAAATTAAGAAAACAGGTTCAGTATGCCATAATCCCATGGAATATTACAAATTTCTTTTGCCTGACAACCAAACAAGTGCCATTGTGGAATAAAATGGGGGATTATGGGTGTGGTCGGAACCATTATTCTATTTCATGGGCTAAGACCCAAAGAAAATCTTTCAGTGATCAAATTATGGTTAGTATCTCCATATTCTGTATATTTAGCTAATAGAAAATTTTAAATCATGTTTAAGGTTATTGTATGCTTCAGAAATACACAGTCTCCCATTCTGTTTTCTCTTCTACAGTCTTTCAGTAACAAATGGGCCTAGCCAGCGAGGAAAATGTGTATTTTTGGCCCGAACAAGAGAAGAAGTAGATGACTGTTCTAAGCCTTACAATTGTATCTGTGAAAAAAGAATCAATAGTATCGTCTGTAACTGAGATGAAAAGAAAAGGTAAAAGTGGAATGTCGTCATTTTTATACGTGTCCTATAATAATTTGTGGTTACTTATAAGAACATGTTCTTGAATACAGGACTTAATCCATTATGGAAACAGAGATGAACTTTGAGAGGAAGAAAATGTTCTTTTGGATCATGAATTAAGGGTTGGATGCTGTTTCTTCTTGGAGAAGAGGAAGAAGAGTTCGCCTTGGAGAGCAGTTGCCTTTTTCTTTAAAAGCCCTGAGGAATTATTCTGTTTCTCTCTCCTGAGCCACTCACAGGCTCAATTAAAGAACTCTGATAAGTAGCCTGAGTCTTTTCCTTATCAGTAGGATAAATCATTCCAGTGTCTTCTGGTTTGATGACACAACTAAGAACGAGTGGATAGTTGTGTTTTGTGTGCATCTAGACACTCACCTTATTCTTTTAAAAATTTCATTTTTCCATAAAATACAATTTTTAACTTACTATTCGGTAAGAATAGCTACAAGGACGGTACAAGGAAATTCCATGTAACTTTACCCAAATCACCAGTTGTAGTTGTTTATATTTTGCTCTGTCTACTTTATGATTCTCTCCTGCTCTATTTGATAGTAAGTAGAAACCATCTTGTCCTTTTCTTCCAATAGTTTCTAAGACAATGGTTTTGTATTACATAACCATGCTGCAACAATTAAAATTAGAAAATATAAGCCACTTGAGGTGGCACACACCTGTAACCCCAGTACCTGGGAGGATGAGATGGGGGGATTTCAGTTTTGAGGACAACCTCAGCATGTAAGTGAGGCCCTCAGCAACTTAACAAGGCCCTCAGCAGCTTAGTGAGACTATGTTTCAAATTTTAAAAGAAATAGGGCTGGGGGTAGAGCTCAGAGGTAGAATACTCTTAGGTTCAATCCCTGGAACCTCCCCACCCCCTCAAAAAATCAAGACATTTAGTATAGATACTGTGATCTAAGAATAGTCCATGTTCCTATTTTGTCAATTGTCCCAATAATGTCACTGATAGGTATTTTCCCTCCATGTCCAGGATCGTGGAATGCATTTGGTTTTGATGCCCTTAATTCCTCCTGTTTCAGAGTTTTATGCACAATGTACTCTTTGTATCTGGCTTCCTTTGCTCAGCATGTTTTTGAAATAAATTCATACTTTTTCATGTACCAGTAGTTCATTTGTGTTGTTACAAGGTAGTATTCTAGTTTACTGCTAATACTGCAGTTTTTTTTTTTTTTCATTCCCCTGTGTCTATCTGATGTGTTTCTGATTTGTGGCTGTTATGAATAAAGCTGCCATGGACATTTGCGTGCCAATTTTGTGTGGATGTGTTTTTATTTGTTTGTGGTGAACGTGTAGGCCTCTGATTACTGGGTCCTGTGTGCTGTGTGCTGTGGTTTGAATGAGGAATGCCCCCACATCCCAAGCTCTGCATTGAAAGCACAGCCCCCAGTGTGACCATGTGCAGAGGTGGGGCTTTTAAGAAATTCTTGGAGCTGGGCATGGTGGCGCATGCTTGTAATCCCAGTACTTGGGAGGTTGAGACAGGAGAATCACAGGTTGGTGGCCAGCCTCAGCTACTTAATGAGGCCCTGTTTCAAAATAAAGAATACAAAATAGGACTGGGGATGTAGCTCAGAAGTAGAATGCCCCTGGGTTCAATACCCAGTACCACACACACAAAAAAAAAAAAGAAAGAAAGCAATTATTGGATCATGAAGGATCTAGCTTCCTCAGTGGACTGATAGATTTGATGGATTAATAATTAGAATGGACTAATGCATAGCAAATGCTAGAAGAAATGGTCACTGGAGCACGGCCTTGAGGACCACCTCTGTCTCTGACACCTTTTTCTCTCCCTCTCTCTGCTTACCAGGTGCTGTGAGTGGAGCCGCTCTCCCCTTTCATAATCTGTAGCGAGATCTGCTGCCTCACCTCAGCCGACAGCAATGGAGCTGGCCGACCTTGGACTGTACCTCGAGACCATGAGACAAAGCGGCCCTTCCCTCCTCTAACTTGTTCTTCTCAGGGATTTCTGTGGTCGCAGCAATGAACAGCTGGCTGACACATATGGCAAGTGCATATTTAACTTCATAAGGAGCTTCTAGTCTGTTTTCCAATGTGATTATATCATTTTACTTTCCCCAGTAGCAACATATGAGAGTTCTAGCTGCTCCTCCTTATTGCCAACACTTGACATCGTCAGTCTTTTAAATTTTAGTCATTATGGGAGTGTAGAGCAGCACCTCATTGGAATTTTTAATTTGCATTTCCCTAGTGACTAATAATATTGAACATCTTTTTATGTGTTTTTATTAGTCATTTGTATACTTTCTCTTGTAAAGTGTCTGTTTATCTTTTGCTCACTTTCTTTTTCAATTGTATTTGTCAGTCTTTGAGCTGTGGAGTTATTTATATAATTTATCCAAACTCTCCAAACAAATCCTTTCTTAGGTGTATTTTCTTTGAATATTTCTTCTAGTCTATGTCTTACCTCCTAATTTTCTTATTGATAACTTTCAAGAAGCAGTTTTAAAATTATTCTGTTTCTCTCTCCTGAGCTACCCACAGGCCCAACTACAGAACTCTGATGAAGAGCCTGAGTCTTTTCCTTATCAGTAGGATAAATCATTTCAATGTCTTCTGGTTTGATGGCACAATTAAGAACTAGCATATAGTTGTGTTTCATTTGCATCTAGAAGCTTATTTTATTCTTTTAAAAATTTTCATTTTGCCATATAATATAATTTCAAACTTACTATTCAGTAAGAATAGCTACAAGGATGGTACAAGGAACTTCCATATAACCTTTACCCAAATCACCAGGATAGGTCAACTTCAGTAACCTGTGTTTCCATTCCTGCAGTAGCACCATCATGTTTTCTTACTATACCTTTATAGGAACCTTTAAAATCAAATACACTAATACTCCACATTTATTATATTGAAAGAGTATATGGGCTACTACAGGTTCATGGAGTTTCTAAAAAAAAAAAAAAGACAAAAGACTCATGGGATTTTGAGTGGATTGGATTGAATCTATAAATTATTTGGGAGAACCGATATTTTAACAATATTAAATGTTGGAATTCATGACCATGATTTAATATCTTCAGTTAGTTAGGTCTCATTTTCTCTCATCAATGTGCTACAGTTGGAGATATAGGTCTTAGACATATTTTGTTAAATTTATGTTTTTTTATGCTACCTTGAATGACATTTAACTTTATTTTAAATTACTTGTTAATCTATAGAAATAATAATTATTTTTGTAAATTTGCTTCATTTCCTATCACCTACTAAATTTCCTTATTACTTCCAATATTTTTTTTGTATGTGTGCACATATATGCATGTGTGTGTGTGGATTACTTACTATTTTTCTCTTCTATGTTCACAATCCTGTCTTCTAAGAATAGAGAAAGTTTTGGTTTTTCCCTTTCCTCTTGTTTTATTGTACTCGTGAGGACCCCCAGTGCAATGTGAAAGAGAACTGATGATGGACAGATTCCTTGGCTGATTCTCCAAATGGCAGAGAAGCATGTAGCCTTTTACTACTACGCATGAGGTCAGTTGCTGAGGTTGTCCTTCAAGCTGTGATCATCCTGTCTCAGCCCTCCAACCCCCAAGTACTAGGATTACAGGCATGTACCACCAGGACTGATATATATAGTTTTTAAACATTTTCCTTTCTGTCTGAATTGTCAACTTAGATTGTCAAATTAGGCAATACTGGCCAAGTGTGTGTCCAAGGCCCCCTTGCCCATAATTGCTGTCAGTTTCAAGGAGTTCCTCATCACACAGAAGACAAGACTGATACTGAATTAGAAACTCAAGCAGATTGTTTGGCAAATGGGAATCGACGTATAAGGAAAGTAGAATGTGGATCTCGGAATGATTGTGCATGTCAGCCATTTATTCCTAGGTAACATGAGAAGCCGTGGTTGTGTATGTGTGTGTGTGCACATGTGCGCACAGATGCGTCCACTAAGCAACTTGTTCCCATGTTTCAATTAAAAGATTTTCTTCAACTCATCTTTATTATTTCTTTTGATCAGGCAGTTTCCGCATCATGCCGCTGGCATTTCCAATAATTTCATGCTTCTATAATTGCATTTTGACCTACATAATATTTGTTTTTGTTTGAAATTTTCATAATAATACATTTAATTTATACTTCAATTTCTTTCATCTGGTTTATCCTCCCAAGGTAGCTGGGAGGTATACTTCAATTTCTTTCATCTGGTTTATCCTCCCAGCTACCTTGGGAGGATAAACCACAAAATCACAAATGGGTTATGTAGAGGTTACCCTATTCCAGGTGCTGCGCTAGGTACGGGGATGCTGAGAAGATGCTTCAGGACAGACATTATACCCCAATGTCTCTCATAGTGCATTTGAGTTCCCAAAGACCATGAAATGAGTGTTTCCCTGAGTCATTTAAAAGTGAGAGTTTTTCTCTCTCTCTCTCTCTTAATGTACTGGGGCTAGAACCTGGGGGCATTCTACCTCGAGCTATACCCCCAGTCTTATTTTTTTATTCTTTATTTTGAAACAGGGTCTCACTAAGTTGTGGAGGGCCTCACTAAGTAGCTGAGGCTGGCCTCAAACCCACGATCTTCTTGTCTCAGCCTCCCAAGTCCTGGGATTGCAAGCATGCCACTTCCAATTCATGAATCCTAGTGTCCTAGTGTCAAGCTTTTTGGACACTAATATTGTTAGCCTCTTAAGAGAACCAAGAGTGTTTTTGGAATTTAGCTGATTTGATTTCATGGTTTTTTTTTTTTTTTTTTTTGTGGTACAGAGGATTGAACTCAGAGGTATTCTACCTTTGAGCTACACCCTCAGTCCAATTTTATTTCTTATTTGGAAACAAGGTCTCACTAGGTTGATGCGAATCTCACTGTTGCTGAGGCTGTCCTCGAACCTGCGATCCTCCTATCTCAGCCTCGCAAGCATTTTGCTGTTTGGTTTAGAAAGATTACCACAAACCCAATAAGATTATATATGTATCCGGGCATGGGATGCACGCTTGTAATCCCAGTACTTTGGAGGCTGAGACAGGAGAATCACAGGTTCTTGGCCAGCTTCAGCTACTTAGTGAGGCCCTCTGCAATGTAGTGAGACCCTGTTTCAAAAATAGAAGAATAAAAATATGTATAAATACACATATATGCATACATACTAATGAAAACTATGAAGGACAAGGAGTCTTAGAAAAGAATAAAAATTATAGGAATAACAAAAAATGAGGTTTGAGAACTATCATTACAATTTAGGATTGGTTTAAGTATAAGAATAGCAATAGGTATTGTCACAATTTTACTTGCTATACTTGTAACTTAAAATGCATGAGGTATTCAAAAGAGCTAGCAAAACTAGATCTTGATTGTGGTTTAAATTTTGTAGGAACCGGGTGTGGTGGTGCACACTTCTAATCCCAGTACGTGGGAGGCTGAGACAGGTTTGAGGTTCGAGGACAGCCTCAGCAAGTAGTGAGATGTCATCAACCTAGCAACACCCTGTATCAAAATGAAATAGGGGCTGGAGGTGTCACTTGGAAGTAGAATGCCTCTCAGTTCAATCCCTAGTACCAAAATAAATGAATAAATAAATGCATTTTGTAAGAAATTTATTTTGAATAATGTTGACAATGCTCAAATGTTTGGATGTTTCAAATTATTTTTACTAGTGCATTAGTTATTTTTGTGTGTAACACATTATCCCCAAATTTGTCACACCTTTTTGTGGGTCGGATACCCGAGCCTGGCTGAGCAGGGTGTGGGATGTGGGCGAGGGTTACAGCTGACCGCAAGCTCCGCTAGGGGGCACCCGCGTCCTCAGTCCTCTCTGGCTGTGGACCAGGGACATCAATTCCTGCCACTGGGACCTCTCCATTGAGTTATTCACATCGTGGGAGTTGATTTCATGGGAGGAGGAAGAGAGAGACAGAGACAGAGAAGAAGAGAATTACCAGGATCACACAATGGCATGAGTCCCCAAAGCTGCGACGATGATTAAGGACCATTTTATAGGTTGTCAACCGCAATTATATATTGTACGCTTAAAAAAAAAAAAGATGATTCAGATTACATGTTTATTTATGTTACATATATTTATTTTGATTTAGAACATATTATCCTGTTTCAAAAGTCTTTGGTCAAGTTTGTAATGATAAGTTCGCGTTTCTGTATCCTCATTAGAATCCTCAGGTCATGCACGGAGACCTGGTCTCTGATTTCAGTACTGAGTAGCAAGTTCACTGGGAGGTGCTCCGGAAATGCAGATTGAGTAGGCGAATTAATGAGTATCTTATGAAACAGTGCGCACACTGTATTTTATGTGGATTCCGAGAACTTTCTGAATTTCGAACAAGAAGAACGCTTTCTGTAAACGTGCAAGGCAGGTAGGTCCTCTTTGCTGTCACCTTAGGTCCCATTTCCAAAAGATCTTTTTCAGTTCTGACTCTGCAATTTCACACGGTGGCCACCAGATGGCATCACCGCCCAAATCCAGCTCTACAATCAAGGAGCTTAAATTCACAGAGAAGTCTTGCTGGGCAGAATAAATTAACACCTTCTCACAAACTGCTACTGGGAATAGTAGTGAACCATTTACTGCACATTGATTTGGCAAAATATATTGGTAGCCTCGTCCTCCTGCCCTCTCTCCACTCTCCTGTCCCCCCCCTGCTTAGGAAATAGAAAACCACAGAGAAAGTTCTTCTCACTCCGACAAAAGAAAAATGCAGACAATCTACAAAATCTTAACTGTGTGCATCGCGTGCTGAGGTCACAAGGCAGCCGGTGAACTGAGTCCCGAGCGGGACCTCGGCCTTGGAGAAGAGACGGGGTTCACAAGCTGTCCAAGAACACAGGAGGAAACGGTGGCTGCCACAAAAATAAGACTTAAGTGTGAGCACAGCAAGCTTTCAAAGACCTAGAGACTCAGTGTGGGCTTTCGGGGCCACTGAGGGTCCTGGTGTAAGGTGTGCGCATGCTCGTTCGGGGGTCTCCTCAACAGACCTCCAGGGGGATCAGGAGACAGGACAGGGCAGGTTAGAGCAAGTCCCTGAGTGTGGCAGAGGCAGCCAGCCGAGACTGTCCCAGATCCTTCAAGCAAAAGCTTTAAGATCCAAGGGACCACAAGTGACTTGTGAAATGTCAGATTATACACTAACAAATAGATGATGCGGAGAAATAGATAAGTTGGTAGAAATGACCTCTGAAGACTGAATCATTAATACATAGAAAATCTGACTGCCCTAACAGTGAGAAAGAAGACAGAATCAGTACGAGCTCTTCCCTAAAGGGAAAGTACACGACCCAATGGCTTCACCTAAGTCCTACGAAACATTTAAAGAAGGACTAATAACAGTACTTCTCAAACTCTTCCGGAAAATCCAAGAGGGGAGAACTCTTCTGAACATATTTGCTAAGGCCAGAGTTACCCAGATACCAAAGCCAGGAGAACACACTGAAAAAAAATTACAACAAATATTCCTGGCGAGCAAACACATAAAATCCTTCAAAAATACTAGAAAACCAAATTCAAGAGTACATTAAAGTTATCATGCAACATTAGGTGGGATGAGATGTCAGGATGGCTCCAAATGCCCAAATCAGTGAATGTGATAGACCACATTAGCAGATGGGGCAAGAGTCGTCTCAACAGACGCAGGAAGAAACATTTGACAAAATTCAGCCTACTTTCACTATAACATCTCAATGATTTAGGTGTAGGAAGCATGTACTTCAGCACAGCAGAGACCCGTAGCCAACAGCATACAGAATGATGCAAAGGTGAGAGCTGTTCTTCTAAGACCAGGAGAGCTCCAGGGAACCAGCTCCTGCCCGATCTAGACACAGTATTCAGAGGGGAGAGGGTGGGGAAGGGGAGGGCCGGGGTGAAACAGACCCCATAGTGTTATGTGCACATAGGAATCTCACTATGAAGTATGACGTACCAATAAATTCTTTTTTTTTTTTTTCGGTACTGGGGATTGAACTCAGGGGCATTCAACCTCTGAGCTACACCCCCAGCCCTATTTTTTATTCTTTATTTTGAAACCGAGTCTCACTAAGTTGCGGAGTGCCTCACTAGGTAGCTGAGGCTGGCCGCGAACCTAGATCCTCCGGTCTCAGCCTCCCAAATGCTGGGATTACAAGCGTGCGCCACCATGCCCGGCTCCCAATAAATTCTTTTAAAAAACAAAACAAAACCAAAAAATGCTGAGGGAGGAGCAAAAGGCATGGTGGTGCACACTTGTAATTCCAGTCCTGGGGAGGCTGAGACAGAAGGATGGCAGCTTAGAGGCGAACCCCAGCATCTTATTGAGATTCTGTTTCAAAATTTAAAAAAAAAGTGAAATTGAGATGGGAGTGTAGCTTAAACATAGAATTTCTTTGGGTTCAATTCCAAGTATAAAAAAAAAAGAGAGAAGAAGAAGGAGGAGGAGGGAGAAGGAGAGGAGGAGAAGGGGTAGGGGAGGAGGAAGAAGAAGATGGAGGAGGAGGAGGAAAAAGGAAGAAGGAGGAAGGGGAAGGAAGGCGGAAGGCTAGGGTAAGAGGAGGAGGAGGAGGTAGTGGCAGCAGCCGTAGCAAGCCTATTGCTCCAGGAGCCAGAGTTTGACCACCTTTGGGGAAGGGAGTAGAACAAAAGCTTTCTTCAGGCTTGGGAGGGGCAGGATGAACCTCTCTTTTTCTTGGTCTTAGAGATAATAAAAAATAGTGATGTGAAGAGGACGGGGGAAGCTTCTCTCTGCAGCTGAGAAAAGGCAGGAAACCGCTGTGGCCCCACCACACCGGGCACTGGTCACCACTGACCAGGAGGGTCAGGAAGCCCTGCCTCACGGGTCCTCCACAAAAACACCTGCCACGGAGAGAAGAGAAGGTGAAAAAGGTGTTGAGGCCCGAGAGAGGGGAAAGGAACCCTGCGGGGCCAAGGATCTGGCACTGCTACAAGGGAGACATCTTCTGCGCCTCCTGAAGAGCAATTCTTCCTGCCCAAGCCCCCGCAGATCCCAGGGGAGCTCAGCCGCTGGAAGGAGCAGCCGGTGCTGAGACAGCCGCTCTCCCAGCCCCAGGCCAACAGGGCCCGGCTGTGACTGAGACAGACCAGGGGAAGCCGGGGTTTTCTGCTTCTCCAACACTGGCATGGTTCCTGTAGCGAAACACTGAAGTGCGCCATTGGGGGCAGGGAGTTTAGAGAGAGAATCCCTTTGGGGTGCAGCATGCAGGGCCTGCTGAGGTCAGAGGGCAGAAGAATACTAGGACAGACCCTCCAGCTGCCCGGGCCTGAGCTCCGTGCCAGGTGGCGGCCGTGTAGCCCTGGAAGATATTCTTTCTCTCTTTCCTTCCTTCCTTCCTTCCTTCCTTCCTTCCTTCCTTCCTTCCTTCCTTCCTTCCTTCCTTCCTTCCTTCCTTCCTTCTTTCCTTTTATTTCTCTCTCTCTCTCTTTCTCTTTCTAAGATTTTTTAAATTATTTCCTGTCCTTTAATTTTTTTTATTGGTGCATTGCAGTCATACATTATAATGAAGTTGAGAGTGACAGAGACACACATGTCTATATAGAAGCTAGGGAGATTGGGATGCAGAAGGGACTCCAGACACAGGAGGAGAAACCCCAGTGGAGAGAGGTGGCTGGCGGGGAGGGAGACTTGTTGATGGAAGGTTTTGAACTCTGTGGTAGAAGTTGAACTCTGCGGTGGTGACCACAGGAACAATGAGACGGGATTTTTAAAAGTTTATTAAGTTTATTTTTTATTAGTAGTAGTTGACTTTTTAAGATATAATTAAAACTTAGGCAGCATTCTCTCTGTATGTGATTCTGGAAGAGACTGTAGAACTTGTGTCACTTCTCCTCATGTATTTGGTAGGATTTACCACTGAAGCCTTGAACTTTTTGTTTGGGAAGACTACTAATTATCTATTAAATTTGGTTAATAATCTAAAAAGTGTGGGCCTTTTCGGATTATTTATCCTTTTGTGAATTTTCTTTTGTCTTTCAAGAAATTTGATAACTAGGTTATTATCAAGTTTGTGAGCATAGAGCTGTTTATAGTATTCCTGTATTATATGTTCTTATCTAGGAGGCGTGCTATGATGTCTTCTCTTTCATCTCTGACATTCGTCATCTGTATCTTCTTTACTAGACTGGATAGAGTGTGATAAATTTTAATGCCATTTTCTAAGAACCAGATTTTGGTTTCATCGACTTTCTCTTTTGCTTTCCAAATTAACTTTCATTGATTTCTGCTCAAGATTTTTTTTTTTCTTCCTGCTCAAAATTTTATTTTTTTCTTCCATTTGCTTTAGTCTTAACTTGTCCTTCTTTCTCTAGTTTCCAGTGATGGAAGCCTAGCTTTCCGATGCTCTGTTTCTGTAATATATGCAATTAATACCAGAATTTCCTTCTTATGCATTGCTTTTGCTGTTCTTCATGAATTTTGATGAGTTTAATTTCATTATTTAAAAATAAGTTTTAATTTCTGTTTGGACTTTACTGATGGACTTGTGTTTGAAATGGTATTATTTAAATCTCCAAATATTTGTGGATATTTTAACTACCTTTTATTACTGATTCCTATATTAATTCCAATACAGTCTGAGAAATTATTTTGCAAAAGTTCTATCTTTCAGACATCTTGAGATGTGTCTTTCAGACCCAAATGTGGTCTATCTCAGTGATTTATTTATTTTTGCAATACTGGGGATTGAAACCAGGGGCATTCTACCTCCAAGCTACACCCCCATCCCTATTTTTTATTCTTTACTTTGAAACAAGGTCTCACTAACCTGCGGAGAGTGTCACTAGGTAGCTGAGGCTGGCTGCAAACCCGGATCCTCCGTTCTCAGCCTCCCAAGTACTGGGATTACAAGCGTGCACCACCATGCCTGGCTCAGAATTCTTTAAAAAGATTTTGTTTAAATTAAGTGATTTATTTAGACATTAACCAGAGGGCTTTGACTGATCACAGAATGCTTTTTTCTATGATGATATGTTTCCATTTTTTTCCTAGCTCCTAAGTTATGCCATCCCCACTCTGTTCTTCCAAACATCTGCACCCCAGGTTCTGATATGCTGGGATAGAGAGCCCAGTGCGGTGTGTCTTCGCTCATTTTCTGCTGCTGTAACAGAATTCCCAAGAATGGAAGTTTTATAAAGAAAAGAGGTTTGCGTGGCCTGGCTCTAGAGACTGGAAGACTTAAGACCAGATGGCCGCACCTGATGAGAGTCTTGTACTGCTTTGACTCATGGCAGAAAGTAAAACCAGGAGTAAATGGAAGAGACAGAAGCTTTGGACCAACCTGTTCTTAGTAACTAATCCAGTTCCATAAGAGAGAGGAAGGACTCAAGAGAAAGGTACGAATCCGTCCATGAGGGCTCTGCTGCCATGACCCAACACCTGCCCCCGGTCCCCACATCCCAGTGCTGCTGGAGCCCTGGTCCAAACCTCAATGTGAGTTTTGAGGGGAACAAGCTATATTCAAAGCACAGCAGTGTGTTAGGATTTCTGGATTGCAGTTCTTGGTGCTTTGGCTACTTAAATTTACAAGAGGAAGACTAAAGGAAAAAAAAATTCAAATAAAAGAAATAAAATAGGGATGGGAGTGTGAATCAGAGGTAGGACAGCCCTGGGTTCAATTCCCAGTATCACTAAAAAAAAAAACCAAAAACCAAAAACCAAAAAAAAAAAAACAACCCGCAAAGCAAACTGCAACGTCACCTTAATAGCTGGGCTTTGAGCAAAGGCTCGGTCCACTGGAGTCCTGCAAGGCAGATGGTCCCAAAGGAGGGAACGCGTGACATTTCCCACTTTACATTATGTTATTCTGGAAACTTGGGGTGCTTTGGGTTTTGCTTTCACATTAATTATAAAGGAAAACTTCTTAGAAACACAAGATGGCTGGATGGATTGTGATTCCTCAATGTTAGCTGAAAAGACAATGCCTCAGCTTGCCTCAGAGATATTCATTAACCTTTTACAAACATCAGGAAATGGACTACGCAAGCTTAGCTACTAAACCAAAGAAACTTAGGTCTACTATTTTATCTGTGTGTAAAGAAAGCTTTAAGACAGTTTCTCTGTCTCTGAAACACCTCCCTCTTGTCTCCACCACACATTAACTAACTCTAGCTGCCGGAGAATAAGATGAGAACACTGCTTACAGGAGCTATGTGAATAACGAAGATGAGGAGAGACTCTTCTTCGTCGTTAACCTTTAACGCTGTTTTTGTACTAAAAGAATTTTTATATACATATCGTATTCTGTAACCTTTGCTGTTTTCTTAATCCCACCAAATACTGTGGGAAATGACTTTTCTAGTTAAAGATGTACCTACTCAACTTTTAGGAAAAACAGTGTGCAAAAATTCCTGTTCTGTATGCCTCATTGTAAAAGGTAGTATAAGAAACGGCTACTACCTGAATTAAGCAGATGCACTTCCACACCGCGGGCGTGTGAGTGTATTCTCGCGACCTCGTCTCAGTCCACACCTAACGAGGGACCCCCGACCCGCTGCCGTGAGGGCTAGCTCCCGGCAACAAACACTTCAATGAGAGATTTGAATATATTTTGGCAGAGTCTGGCTCACAGTAACAGTTGTAAAAATGAGTTTTTTTTTTCCCTCTGCCACTTTCCCCTTTCGTTCCCTTTCTGAGACACTGGGGATTGAACCCAGGCTTTGTGGATGCTAGGTAAAGTGTTCTACCACTGAGTTATATCCCCAGCCTTAATGACTGTTTTGTTGTTGTTTTGGTCTTTAGCATATGTGAAAATGTGAGTCTTTGCTGATATTTTGTGGTGGTAGATTTTTGAAGTAAGAGTCATGGACAAAATTCAACTAGAAAAGTAATTCTCCTTATTTAATCCTAAAAATCAGATGTGCATATTTTCACACACAAATGGTAAAGTATAAATGCGCTAGAGGACATTTGGTAATATATCTCACAGTTATAATTTCATGTTTAAAATGTTTCTCTATGAAAATATTAAAAAGTACAGGCTAAGTATTTTTTTTTAAACTAGCAAAATCTCTAGAGACAAACTAAATGTCCACTGATAGTAGATTGACTAAGTAAATCACTGTATACCTATGTAGGCAATAATTACATAAAGCTTTAAAAATCATGTTTTAGATGAGTCATTTTAAATGAGGAAATGCTAATTCTTTATTAGAAAATAATAGATTGTCTACGGCCATACCATCCTGAACACACCCCATCCCCCTGATCTCAGAAGCTAAGCAAGGTAGGGCCTGGTTAGTACTTGGAGGGCAGAAAATAACTGGTCAACCCAGGTGTGTTGGTGCAGGCCTGTAATCCCAGTATCTGAGAGGCTGAGACAGGAGGATTGCAGATTCAAGGCCAACCTCAGCAACCTAGTGAGATCCTTAACAACTTAGTGGGATCCTGTTTCAAAAAAGAAAATAAAAAGGGCCGAGGTTGTAGCATGGAGTGTAAAATAAATGCCTCTGGTTCAATCTCCAGTACCAAAAAAAAAAAAGGATAAAAACATTGTGTATGGAATGATTCCAGCAACACAGCAACATACAAGTTAAACGTTACAAGAATATACATCAAAAAAAATTTTTTTGTGTGGTACTGGGGATTGAACTCAAGGGCATTCTACCTCTGAGCTACAGCCCCAGCCCTATTTTTTATTCTTTATTTTGAAACAGGGTCTCACTAAGTTGCAGAGGGCCTCACTAGGTAGCTGAGACTGGCCGAGAACCCGGATCCTCCGGTCTCAGCCTCCCAAATGCTGGGATTACAAGCATGCGCCACCACGCCCGGCTTACATCAAAATTTTTGTTGTGAAAATATGGATGAATTAGTCGGGTGTGGTGGCGCACGCTTGTAATCCCAGCATTCGGGAGGCTGAGACCAGTGGATCCGGGTTTGCGGCCAGCCTCAGCTACCTAGTGAGGCACTCTGCAACTTAGTGAGACTTGGTTTCAAAATAAAGAATAAAAAATAGGGCTGGGGTGTAGCTCGGAGGTAGAATGCCCCTGAGTTCCATCCCCAATACCACACACACACACACAAAAATATATATATATGTATATATATATGGAAGAATTAAGCTGATTCCTAAGATATATTCACCTGCATAAACATAAATCAGAATAGAAATAACCTTTCCTCCCCAGATAGTAACATAAGAGAAAGTCCCTACAGAGAGACTCTTGTTCAAATTAAAAGCTGAGGAATTTAGACAAGCCATTTCTTGTATATATGCATATATTTACGCATAGGTATTTTATTCCTTTTTACTAACAGCTTCTTTAAAGTATATTAGTTTTAGTTAAAGATATGTCTGGTTATTGATTTTGAAAGTTCTGACCATTTTGCAAAAAGTATCAGGTGGCTGTTTAATTTAAATGTAAGAAGACTCAGCTCACAAGCCGGGCGTGGTGGCGTACGCTTGTAATCCCAGCATTCGGGAGGCTGAGACCGTAGGATCCGGGTTCGCGGCTAGCCTCAGCTACCTAGTGAGGCACTCCGCAACTTAGTGAGACCCGGTTTCAAAATAAAGAATAAAAAATAGGGCTGGGAGTATAGCTCGGAGGTAGAATGCCCCTGAGTTCAATCCCCAGTACCGCAAAAAAAAAAAAAAAAAAAAAAGAAGACTCAGCTCACAACTGTCTTTCCACCCAACATCAGCGCCCGTTGTACAGTTTCCTCTTATCACTTTGGTTAAGAGGAGGGGCAGAAAACTTTGAGATGGAGTATTGTTCAGGGGCGATGCATTTCTGCCTTTTGTCTTATGGCCTCCAAAGTGCAAGAACAGGACAATTGATTCCTCATTTCCGAGTCAGTTTCCTCCATCTGCGTCACTGTATGGCACAGGCACAGGTAAGGTCTGCTTTTATTCCTTCAGATCTTTCTTCAGTTATAAGTGGCGTGGCATTTTGTTAGGAAGACATTTTTTTTTAATTGAATTAGAACTTCATTAGCTCTGAACGATGTGAAAATTGTAGATCAGCATTCATGCGAAGTTATTTTCTCTTCCTCAATATGCTATGTTTTTTTTTTTTTTTTACAGTACTGGGGATTGGGGATTGAACTCAGGGACATTCTACCTCTGAGCTATACCCCCAGCCCTACGTTTTATTCTTTATTGTGAAACTGGGGCTCACCAAGTTGCGAGGGCCTCACTAGGTAGCTGAGGCTGGCAGCGAACCCAGGTCCTACGGAGTCAGCCTTCCAAATACTGGGATTACAAGCGCGTGCCACCACGCCCAGCTCATGCTACGATTTTTGTTTGTTTGTTTTTGGTAGCAGGGACTGAACACAGGGACATTCTACCTCCAGGCTACACCCCCAGCCCTATTTTATTTGGAAACAGGGTCTCACTAAGTTGCTGAGGCTGGCCTAGAACCTGTGATACTCCTGTCTTGGTCTCCCAAGTGCTGGGTCAATATGCCATGATTTTTGCTTTGTGTTCTCAGAATAAAGAAGAAGGATTTGGGAAATTGATTACTTTTTAGTTGGTTCTAATAATTTACATATTATAAATCTTGAAGGATTCTAGAAATAGAAAAGATCTTTTTCTTAGGAAACTAGGGAAAACATGAATAAGTTTAGAAAATTTTGTAAACTAAAAAAATAGAAAAAAATGCAGTTACACATGCAATTTGTTTTTCATATTTCCAATTTCTTGGATATAATATTATCATACTGATTAATGTCATAAGCAAGGTAAATTTAAAATCCTTACTATTTAATAATTTCTTTCTGTATTGATTTCCATTACTCGGTTGAATTTTTTATTCATATTAAGTAGTGACTGCCTATTGACAAATTTTATTTTCATATAGACTTTTCTGGCAGCATCATACACTAGGGAGTTATTCATAAAAATTTTCATGTACACGGAATCATTGGGGATTAAAAATACAGGTGTTTGGGCTCCATCTCAAGAGATTTTTATTTTACCCCATCTTGTATAGGGCACTGGAATCTGAAATGTGAATTTATCTGCAGTATTAACCCTCAAATAATTTTTTTTGCAGATTTTGTCTGGTATGCACGTTGGCGAAACACTGGTAGAGTCATGTGTAACTAAACAGAATGCAAGAATATTTTTATACTTATATGTGTACCAGAATGTGTATAAGTTTTTAAAAAGCAAAGCGCTTTGTTTTTTTCAGGACGTTTGAGTTTTGTTACTTGAAATGATAGTTTAAGAGTGTTTCCATGATTTGAGGTGGTAACAATTTTGGCCAAAATTAGTATATTAGTACATTTTTTATTGAAAATGCCTGGGACAATTAGACAATAATAACCTATTGGTAATTTTTAAATTTTTTTCCCTATTTTTCTGATAGACACGGCAGCGATCATTAGAAGTATAAATGACTTAAACAAAAATATTGAAAGGTTTTTCACTTTTACATAAATCAGGCTCAGTCTACACTCCATAGGCAGGTCACGGAGATCATAGACACAGACCAGAGACTCACACAGACCCGTGTGTACGTGTGTACGTCTCAGCATCAAATCCTGCTATCTTCCTGTGGATGACATGTTCATTGTTTTCTTCAGATAGCAATCGTCCCATGGCAAGGTTTTAATGCAAAACATCCTTCTCTTCTTACTCTAAAGATGAACGGTCAGGAGGAGACTTACTCATCCCTGATGAACGGTCAGCAGGAGACTTACTCATCCCTGAGGTTCCTTCAGGCTTCTTCAGAGTCTCAGAATAGACACAGGCGTGATGCAACTCAAAGGCCTAAAAGAGTGGATGATAAAGGTATATGTTTTAAGTATCTAAAATCACCTGGTTCTTATGAATTGCCAAGCATTTGACTTCTGAAAAAAAAAAAAAAAAAGAGATCCTTATCTGCACCTCTGGTTGTCAGCTGGTAATAGGAACCAAAATAAAGCAAGGTACTGTAATGGAAGTCTTCGTAAAATAATTGAGAAAATGGAGAAATAAATTAATCTATCTATCTATCTATCTATCTATCTATCTATCTATCTATCTATCTATCTCTATTTTTGTGGTAATAAGGATTGAACCCAGAGGCATCCTACCTCCAAGCTACATCCCCGGCCCTATTATTTTTATTTCTTATTTGGAAACAGGGTCTTGCTGGGTTGAGGCGAATCTCCCTACTTGCTGAGGCTGTCCTCAAACCTTGATCCTCCTGTCTCAGCCTCCCAAGTACAGGGATTACAGGTGTGGGCCCACCATGCCCGGCTCACATAAATTATTTTCAATGGAAGAAACTAAGAGTATGCTCATTCAGATTGATCCAGGAAGAATATGTGTGGCTCTTGAGAAGCAAAGGACAAAGTAGAACCTGAGGAAATGCTGAATTTGCTAGAGAAATAATAGTTTTAGAGAAGGGAAAAGTATGTGTAAAAAAACTTTTTTGTTCAGATACAAGATATTTTAGGTATCCTAAATATTTACCAAACCTTAAAGCAGCCAAAATGTTAGACTCAGAGAGGGTAACCTAGTTTTTCTGTTCTCTACTTCTATTCTCCCTTTCAGAAATTGTCTCAATTAAACTCTAAATTGAAAACTCTTACCTGTTCGTTTTAATGCTAATCTGAGATACAACTTTCAGAGACCACAGACTTCAAAAGCACAAGGATAAATGCAGTATTGTCTAGAGAAAAACAGAATGGATGAAGGAAAAGAGAAAATCGATTTTTAGAAACTTCGTAAAAGATGGGCCCATATTACATTTGCAGTTTCTTTTAATTTTTTTTTGCGGTACTGGGGATTGGATTCAGGGGCATTCTACCTCCGAGCTACACCCCCAGCCCTATTTTTTATTCTTTATTTTGAAACTGAGTCTCACTAAGTTGCAGAGTGCCTCACTAGGTAGCTGAGGCTGGCCTCGAACCCGGATCCTCTGGTCTCAGCCTCCCGAATGCTGGGATTAAAAGTGTGCGCCACCACGCCTGGCTTACATTTGCAGTTTCAACGTACCCCCTTTAGTGGTTACTTTCCCTAAAGTAATATCCGAATCTTTCCTTCTTGCATGATGGCTATGTTCACAAGGACCAGGAGTACATATGTCAAGTTGGATTGTGTTTATTGCTTTTTTAAAGGTTGTACTTTTTTTTTTCTTTTTTTGCGGTACTAGGGATTGAACTCAGGGGCATTCTACCTCTAAGCGACACAGCCAGCCCCTATTTTATTTTATTTTATTTTTTTTTGTGGTACTGGGGATTGAAACCAGGGGCATTCTACCTCCCAGCTCCACCTTCCCAGTACTTGGGAGGCTGAGACTGGAGGATCCGGGTTGGGGCTAGCCCTATTTTCTTTGATACAGGATCTTGCTAGGTTGATGAGTTTCACTACTTGCTGAGGCAGGCCATGAACTTGTGATCCTCCTGTCTCAGCCTCCCAAGGACTGGGATTACAGGAGTGCATCACCATGCCTGGCAGGATGTACTTTTGAAATCCTAGAGAATAGTTTCCTATCTGTAGAATTTCTACCATGGCTGTATGTCAGCCAGAAATATGAAACTTTAAAGCCGTGATTCCTAGATCACAGGTCTACATCAGTTTGTATGATATATTTCTGTAAAACTGTCCCCAGACTCGACCGTCCCTTTGTTTGAGGCGATGTCCCAGGCATGGGAGAGCCTGGGTCAGGCTCCTTCCCTGACGGTGACTCTTCCTTTTGTGTTCAAAGGGTTTCCAGGGCCCTGGCGTCTCACTGCGGTGACTCTTGGCATCTTCTGCCTACTTCTGTTGGCGACAGTCATAGTGTTGGTGACAAACAGTGAGTAACTTAAATTCGCATTTCTTGTCTGAGCGCCAGCGTTAGACACTAACTGTGCAGATAGCCTCGTGCTCTGCCCAGGAAGTCCTGTTTATAGTTAGGGAATAGCCTGGGGGGCCTGGACATTGTTGGAAGGTTTTTTTGTTTTGCTTTGTTTTCTGCACATACTGCAGTTTTGATTGATTGATTGATTGATTGATTGATTGATTGATGATACTAGGGATTGAACTCAGGGGTATTTAACCTCCGAGCTGCACCTCTAGTCCTTTATAATAATAATAATAAAAAAAATGGAAACAGAAGGTATGCATGGTGGCATACACACTTGTAATCCCAGTCTTGGGAGGCTGAGACAGGAGGATGGCAGGTTCACGGCCAACCTCAGCAACTTAGCGAGACCTTGTCGCCTAATAAAATATGAAATAGGGCTGAGGGTTAGATTGGAGATAGAATGAGCCTGGATTCAATCCCCAGCACCATAAACAAACAAACAAACAAAATAATCAAATAAAAAATTGAAACAGGGTCTCATCAAGTCTGAGGATGTTCTCAAAGCTGTGATCCTCCTGTCTCAGCCTTCCAAGTACTGGGATTACCAGCGTATGCCACAGTACTGGGATCACAGGGTCATTTGTATTTTACTTACCTGTTTCGTTGACTCTGACCCTGTGCTCAGCGGTATCACCTGGTCTTCTTCATGGTCATATTCCTCCTGATAGAGGAGTTAGGGATATTCTGCCTTCTGATGCAGGTCACGGTGAACCTGACATAATAAACAGCCGGAGATAGAGAAAGAAAAAGAAATTATAGCTTCTTCTTCTTTTTTCCTAAGTATATAACGAGAAAATGGTTCAATGAAATGAGTGAATCTCTACATAGATGTTAGATGATCTTTAAGTTAAACTTTGTCTTTATTCGAATTCCATCACGTCTTTGGAGAAAGTAATTGATGTACTACTACACTCAGACAAAATGACCTGTCTGGATGTTATTCTTTCTTCTAAAGTGGATATCCCACCTGCTCCAATAATAATAACTAAGCCATCTCTTTATGTTTCTCAGATCAGATTTTCATACTTAGAAAGGGTCTTGCTAAGTTTTTTTTAACTTTGGTACTTATTGATAAATGATTTATTGTTAAAAACAAGCAAAATTGGCTGGGCATGGTGGCGCATGCTTATAATCCCAATAGTTGGAGCCTGAGACAGGAAGATCACAAAATTGAAACGTAAGGTGTTACCATTATAATTATATATATATATCTTATTTATTTTACACTTAAGATGTCAATAGTGAGAAATTAATGCTTCCATTTCTAAATGTCAAATTAAAGTAATGTTATGAATTGGTGGTCAGGGTTTTTCTTTTGTCTTTTTTTTTTTTTTTGGTAAGGGGGATGGAACTCAGAGGCATTCTACCTCTGAGCCACATCCTAGTCCTGTTTTATTTTTTTTTTGGAAATAGGGTCCTGCTAGGTTGATGACAGTCTCACTACTTGCAGAAGCTGTCCTTGAACCTGTGATCCTTCTGTCTTAGTCTCTCAAGTACTGGGATTACCACCATGCCCGGCTTTTCTTTGATCTTAAGCATCAATAGTTATTCATTATGAGCATTTTTTGTGTTATATCTATGCTATCAATTTTAGTTTTTCAGTATATTCAAGAAAAACATCAGCAGCAGGAAATTCTAGAAAACCTCAGTCAAAGTTGCCAAAATATGTCTTCAGAATACGACAGTCTGAAAAACAAAACCCTGCAGCTTGAGGAGAAAATGAAATATTCCACCAGCAAATGTCCTAGGAAAGATGAGATCTGGCAAATTGAAGGTAAGAAGGAAATATTGAATAACAGATTGAGTTATTTCTTTCTCTGGAAGTTCTGAAGTCCAATAAATAGGCTTGTAGCCAGACATGGTCACACGTGCCTGTAATCCCAGTACTTGGGAGGCTGAGACAAGAGGATCAAAAGTTCAAGGCCAGCCTTGGCAACTTAGTGAGACCCTGTCTCTTAAAAAAAGGGATGGGGATGTAGCTTAGGGGTAGAATGTCCATGGATTCAATCCCCAGAACCACAATAAATTAAAAAACAAACGAACAAAACCTGCTGGTGATACTAATGACCTATGGGTCTCCTGGACATATTTTACTTCATGAGTATCTGGGTTTGCTCATTTCAAGTACAGATTTGGGGCCCCAGTCATGTTGGCACTAGTAGAACCCTACAGGTCTGTAAATGGGGTGCTGCTCCCACATTCCCAGTACTCCCAGGAGGTGAAAGAGGTTGTCAGCTGCTCTAGAGATTCAGATAACTTTGTTTCTGCAGGCAAATCAGAGACTCCCACTGTTGCTGACATAGAAGATGGAGGCTGTCAGTAAAAATATATTCAGGCTGAAATGGGTTCAGAGGGCTTTTATCTGAATGCTACTATAAAAATGATTGTGTGTGTGTGTGTGTGTGTGTGTGTGTGTGTGTGTTTTCATTCTGCTATGGCTTCAGATATTTGTTGTCTTTGTGAGCAGTACTGGATTCCCTGCAGTCCATCTGAAAGATTTCCCCGAATATTGATGTTTGTGTAACTCCGTGTGATGACACCATCAAAAATACTCAGGAGGCTGGCGCACACCTGTAATCCAGTACTTGAGAGGCTGAGACAGGAGGATTGCAGTTTGAAGGCCAGCCTCAGTAACGTAGTGAGATTCTCAACAACAGGGAGATCTTGTTTTAAAACAAAAACTAAAAAGGGGCTGGGGATATAGTATGGATGCAGAATGCCTCTGGGTTCAATCCCCAGTCCTCTCCCCTCCACACACACACAGACTTAAGAGAGAATAATGTTAAATTCCATGCATCTTTCATAATGACCTGGTTTTCTTGCATTGACTTGGTTAATAACAACTACTGAATATTTGTTTAGGACTTAGAGTTTACAAAGCCCTTTTGTATATTTAATCTTGCTGTGGTATGGTGGTAGAGACTTATTGTCTCTCTTATTATAGATCTACAAGTTCTACAGGTCTGGTGTATTATAACATAAATAAGAGGAGAAGAAAACGTTCCAGACATGTTTCTCATATTTCGAAGGCATTCCAGAATCTTTATAAGTTCTAACTTTATTACTTTTGAAGTGACCTTCAGGAGGGATTACTGATATACAAAAACTGCGTGTACTGAATGCACGTAATGTGCTGAGGTTGGACGTATGCATATGCCTACGAAACCGTTACTATAGTCAGGGTAACAGACATATCTGTTGCCATCAAAAGTCTCCTCGTGTCTCTCTTTTTTTCATTTGTGGTAAGAACATTTATCACAGACCTACCCTCTTACCTACTCTTTGAGTGCACAGTACAATATTGCTAACACTTTACACCCACTGAACAACACCTGCCCGTTTTCCCTCCCTCGAGCCCTGGACAATCGCCATTCGAATCTCTGCTTTTACTTTTTGTGAGTTTCACTAGTTTAGATACCTCCTGTAAGTGGAATCACAAAGTGCTTTTTTCTTCTGTGATTGGCTGATTATCAGCTAGCATCCTCAAGGCTCAGCCATGCTGTCACATGTGACCAGAGTGACTTCTTTTCAGAGGCCAAATAAGATTCCCTTGGATGTATACACCACATTGTTTCTTTTTCTTTTTCTGTTTTCTTTTCTTTCTCTTTCTACTTCTCTTTCTCTTTCTTTCCTTCCCTCCCTTCCTCCCTCTTTTCTTCTTTCTTTCTCCTCCTCCTCCTTCTCCTCCTCCTCCTTCTCTTCCTCCTCCTCCTCCCCTCCTCCTTCTCCTCCTCTTCTTCTTGTACTGAGGATCAAACCCAAATCCAGAGATGTTCTACCTCTGAGCTATACCTCCAGCCCTTTTTATTTTTACTTTGAAACAGAATTTTAATAAGTCATTGAGGCTATCCTCGAACCTGCGATCTTCCTGTTTCAGCCTCCCAAGTCCTGGACTGCAGGCGTGCTCCTCCACGCCAGGGCTGCCTTGTGTTCATCCATTCATCCGTCAGTGGATGGTTGGGTTATGTCCGTATCTTGGCTGTTGTGAGCAGTGCTACATGGAGCAGGAGTGCGGAGGGATACCTCTTAGCATTCCAGATTTTTTTTTTTTTTTTTTTTGCATTATTGGAGATGGAACCCAGGGGTGTTCTATCTCCATGCTACACCCCTAGCCTTATGTTTCATTAAACTGTGGAGAGCCTCACTAAGTAGTTGAGGCTGTCCTCAAACCTGTGATCCTCCTGTCTCAGTCTCCCAAGTACTGGGATTACAAGCCTGGGCCACCACACCCGGCTGGCATTCCAGAATTTTGATGATCCTTCTGTTATTACTACTGAGAGCTGTGAGATTTTTTTTAGTTATGAAGGGCTGTTAAATATCTCTGATTAACAGAATATTGGGTAATAAGAAGTCTAACAATCCACTTTGTATGTTGCAGGCACATTTTGTGAAGATCTCTTGTTCTGCTGTGGACCGAAATGTTATCATTTTATCCTGAGCAGCAGCACCTGGCAGATATGTAAGCAGCAGTGCCAGCGTAATGGATGGTCCCTTCTGAAGTCAGATGACAAAGATGAACTGGTACTAAAGACTCTTCACATTCACTTGTGTTCTCTTGGCGTCTGTCTGTCTCTCACCCTTGGACACCAGATACTGAGGACGGGCAGGAGGGACTTTCAGCTGTTCTTCCTGTTGTGTTTGCAACACAGGCAGCAATCCTGTGGTGGAGAGTCTCAGGAGACTCCTGCCTGCTAGGAAGCATAAGATCCTGCTACTTCCTAGGGCTTCCGTGTGTGTAATCTATTGTGACGACCACTGCTAAGGATGAAGTTTGGTTCTTTGTAATTATTCCCCTTTCTAAGGAGTCTGCCATAGATACCCTCAGAGAAAAGTATGTCTTTGCTTGAATGAAATTCAACCATTTTTTAGAACCAAGAGTTATTTATCCCTGTACAGTGGCAACTAACCTGGGCACAGTGGTGCATGTCTGAAATCTCAGTACTTGGGAGGCTGAGAAAGAAGGATCGCAAGTTCGAGGCCAGCCTTAGCAACTTAGTGAGACCCTCAGCAATCTAGTGAGACCCTGTTTCAAAATAAAAAATCAAAAGGGCTGGAGGTGTAGTTGAGAAGTAGGATGCTCCTGGTTTTAATCTCCAGTACCAAAATAAATGAATAAGAGAAGATAAAGTGGCCACTATGAACCAGGAGGTAGCATGGTCCAGGAGTTAGGAACCCAGAAACCAGGCTGCTTGGGATCAAATCCGTCTCAGCCACTTCCTAGCTGTGTGACTTTAGGTAAATTACTTAACCTCTCTGAGCTTATCTGCAAAATGGAGATAATAACAAAGACCATAAAAGTGATAACAGTTTTACCAATCCCCTGTATGTAACTTCTACTTGATCAATATCCTTTTTTTTTTTTTGTACTGTGGATTGAACCCAGGGGCATTCTACCTCTGAGCTACACCTCCACTCCCATTTTGTAATTTTTATTTTGAAACAGGGTCTCACTAAGTTGTGGAGGGCCTCACTAAGCAACTGAGGCTGGTCTCGTACCCAGATCCTCCAGCCTCAGCCTCCCCAGTACTGGGATTACAAGCCTGCGCCACCACGCCGGCTTGATCAATATTCTTGTATAAGAACAGATAAGAATGCACTTTTTCATGGTAATGGGGATTGAACCCAGGGGCATTCTACCTCTGGGCTATATATCCCCAGCCCTATTTTATTCATTGTTTTGAAACAGGGCCTCACTAAGTTGCTGAGGCTGACTGCGAACCTGCGATCCTCCTGTGTCAGCCTCCCAAGTATGGGGGTTACAAGTGTGTGCCATCACACCTGGTTTGGATATATATTTCAAAAAATAATTACAAAAGGAGAAAATATAGTGACAATGATATTCAAATTGCCTTTAGTTTGTTACAAAGGGAAATTTTCCAAATACATAAAATGTGTGTGTGTGTGTGTGTGTGTGTGTGTGTTTTCTGTTTCTGGGAAATGAACCTAAGTATATTCTACCTCTGGGCTACTCCTTCCCCAATCATTTTTAAATTATTTTTATTTTGAAATGGTCTCATTAAGTTGCTGAGGTTCTTGCTAAATTGCTCAGGCTGGCCTTGAATCTATGATCCTTCTGTCTCAGCCCCTCCCAAGTACTGGGATTACAGGTGTGTGTCACCATGTCTGGCTTAAATGTGTTTTTATAGGGAAATGTTTGCAAAGATCAGCGTAAAATCCCTATTTATCATTTCAGAAGAGAACAAAAAATTTATATGCAGATTTAATACTTATGATATCAAGTCATGAGTTATTTTTGTTTGTTATGGTCAAATACAGTTAAATTTAAACATTTTAAGCTGGGCGTGGTGGCGCATACTTGTAATACCAGTATGGCTGAGACTGGAGGATCTGGGTGAGGCCCTCCACAATTTAGTGAGACCTTGTTTCAAAATAAGGAATAAAAAATAGGGCTGGGGGTGTAGCTCGGAGGTAGAATTCCCCCCGGGGTTTAATCCCCAGTACTACAAAGTAAATAAATGAGTAAATAAATAAATAACCGTATTTTAAACTATATTCAGTCATGTAATCAGACCTTAATGCCATGTCACTCTGTTATATTACATTTTAGACATAGTAATTATTTTCAAGTATTTCCTCCTTTCCTTCACTTCTTCCAAATACTGAACTATATCAAGACTTTCCCGTAGGAATAGATGTTTTACTACATACCCCCTTTCATGCATACTTTTTATTTAAATACATTTATTCTGGACGTTCCTTCTTTCACTTCACTTTTGCGCCACCACGCCTGGCTTTCACTTAAGATTATATAATGAACATTTTTCCCATCCTCAGTCTTCTTGTGAAGCAACTGAATAGTTTCCTAAGTGTCCAAAAGATTTAATGAATCTCCTATTGCTAGATCCTTAGATTTTTACATTTTCTGATGGTTTTAATACTGTGTGAAATTTGTATCAATATTTGGCATAAATAAATAACTTACCGGTGGAAAGTTACTTTGGAAAATGGAGACGCAGCAATTTAGGGTAGGGAAGTTGAGGATAGTAGCATAGGACCAGCTGGCTCTTGCCCCGTTCTCTTTGTTCATACAAGAGGTCAGAATTTTGCCCCATGATGTGCCTGCTTTCTTTTTTAGGACATCCTTAAATCCTTGACTTGTAGGGGAAAGCGTTACTGGATCGGGCAGTCATACGACATAAAGGAAAGTAAATGGAAATGGGTCGATGATAGCACAGCTGGAATGTGAGTTTCTGGAATGCGTTCACACCCTACACAAGGAGAGTGTCTAAAAAGAACCTTGGCTCATCCACACTGCTCAACCTGTTTTCAGGGGGACGTCCTTGGGGTGAACAAGAAGAAGGAGCGAGAACGTGTTTGAGCTGGGAGGGGTGGTGCACACTTGTAATCCCAGTACTTGGGAGGCTGAGACAGGAGGATCACAGGTTTGTGGCGAGCCTCAGCTACTTAGTGAGACCCTCTGCAACTTTTTCAAGATAAAGAATAAAAAAATAGGACTGAGGATATAGCTCAGACGTAGAATGTCCCTGGGTTCAATCTTCAGTACCACAAAAATTGAATTAAATTAAAAAATGTGTTAGAGGAAGTATAATTTCAAAAGGAATAGAAATATCATACAGAGTTATTATCAATAGTAAAAATAATAAGGTGCTCAGAAGTATGCGTTATGGAACAAAATCATGTATTTTTAAGGCCACCAGTCTACCATTGAGTTACATCACCAGCCTTAAAAAAAAAATTTATTTGCTCAAGTTGGCCTCAAGCTTATGATCCTCTTGCTTCAGCTTCCCAAGTAGCTAGAATTCAGGTGTGCGCCAGAATCATAAATTTTAAGTTGATGGAATGTGACTGGACCACCTCGATTTGTCTATAATGAATATTCTGGGTTTTCCAATATATGCATAATATATACATATATATATATATAATGCATAGATACAAGCCATTGCACACCCTCCATTTTTAAGTATAGTATTATGTAAACTTTTGTTTACATTTAATTTTAATATGCTATAAAGCTGTTTATTCATGTTTTAGGAATAGTCATGATTGCATTTTTCCTAGAAATTCTATTTTCAAGTAACCTTGCTAGCTACTTATATTTTCAAGCTCTTGCTCTTTCTCTCTCTTTTCTTTTCTTTTTTTTTTTTGTGGTGCTGTGAATTTAACTCAGGCACATTCTACCTTCAAGCTACCCCCAGCCCTATTTTTATTCTTTATTTTGAAACAGGGTCTTACTACGTTGTGGAGGGCCTCACTAAGTAGTTAGGGCTGGCCGTGAATCTGAGATCCTCCAGTTACAACCTCCCTAGTACTGGAGTTACAAGCATGCACCACCATGCCTGGCTTCTTATATCTTAAAAGATATTAAACACCCTTGTTTCACACTTGGTAGCTGCTAATCCTAGCATTTGAAGTTCTGTAAGTCTAGTCTATTGTTTTTGCTGGCTTTGTTCACAATGCCATTTTCTTTGTGGTGTACAGCAGTTTTTCTCTATCTCCTTTTGAGTTGCTTTGGAAACTGTCTGGGGCCTGAGATGAAGGGGTGAAGGTGGTGATTCCCAAGAAAGACCATGCGTTGGTGGCATCCTTGGGGGGTGTTAGGAGTCTGGACCACTTGTCCTTCTGAACTCGAGTCTTGCAAGAATTGAAGTTGTGGGCTGCAAACCAACAAAATATATCTTGCAGGAAATTACCTTCATGGAGTTTATCTTCCAAGTCCACACGCAGGCAAATGCTCCTAGAAGTCACAGGTAGAAAGGCTGGTCGGCCAAGGAGATGCTCAGATCATACATCGACTCAGACCCACTGAGAGCCTGGAGCACAATGCAGAGGGATGCAAGGGGAGACATGGGCGAGGCTGTGACAAGGAGGGTCAGGTACAAGCAGGGAAGAGGATCAGCTGCAGCCCCGCCTCCGCCTCTTCCTGGGCCTCCCCTCGTTGCTGTAGGACCTTGCCTGGCGATGGCGTGGTTCTTTGGGCTAGTCTTGAGGTTTGAGCAGGAGAGCCCAACAGACAGCAAGTTTCCGCGGTCAGCGCACACACGCTTCCTTCACCGCGGAGACGCAGGGTCGTGGGAACTTGGCCACAGCTCAGCTTTCCTCACCTGAGAGCAGCTGTGGGCTCCATTTGTGTTTCTTGGGCAGAGTCCGGAACGGATTATCCTGAATGGAAAGCAAATTGAGACCTCGAAGATGTCCCGTGTGTGATTCATGTGGATTTTGTGTGCAGTTAGTGTTGACTGGGTCTCTTCTTGCCTTTTTGTTCCAATATGTACCGTACTTACCGTGTCTATACGTGACACGCCGCATCTGTTACTAACTGACTTTTCCACTCCTGATGCATCTTTTGTGTTCTGCCAGTGACTCAGGGCTGCTTGGTTTCATTTCTCTTCCTTGTATGTTTTGTTTCTTCCCTATAGAAGATTTGAATATTTTTTTTATTTATTATCATTTCTTACTAGGGATTGAACCCTGGAGCATTCTACCTCCAAGCTATAACTCTAGCCTATTTTATTTTAATATTTTTTTGTACTGAGGATTAAACCCAGGGGCATTCTATCCCTGAGCTACACCCCAGCCCTATGTTATTTGGAAAGAGTCTTGCTAAGTTGTGGGGGGCGAGGGTCACTAAGTTGCTGAGGCTGGCTTTGAACCTGTGATCCTCCTGTTTCAGCCTCCGCTGGGACAGTCTTTTTTCATCTCCTCCATGCTCCCTCCCCTTTTCCCCTCCCACTGCTCTATAGGTCTCTCTCTGCATTATTTAAAGTCCCTTATGTAGCCAGGCGTGGTGGCGCACGCTTGTAATCCCAGCATTTGGGAGGCTGAGACCAGAGGATCCTGATTCGAGGTCAGCTTCAGCTACCTAGTGAGGCACTCCGCAACTTAGTGAGACCCTGTTTCAAAATAAAGAATAAAAAATAGGATTGAGGGTCTAGCTCGGAGGTAGATGCCCCTGAGTTCAATCCCCAGTACCGCAAAAAAACAAAAACAAAAAACAAAAAACAAAAAATAAAGTCCCTTATGTTTTCTGTTTTCTTTCTAGCTTCCACATATGAAAGAAAATGTACAGTCCTTAACTTTCTGAGACTGACCAATCTTACTTAGTCTAATATTCTCTAGTTCTGTCCATTTTCCTGTAAATGACATAGTTTTGTTCTTCTTTATGGCTGAGTAAAATTCCACTGTGTGTATATTCCACATTTTCTTTACCTATTCATTAATCTCTCATTTTACTGAAAAAAATTAAGAAAACAGGTTCAGTATGTCATAATCCCATGGAATATTACGAATTTATTTTGCCTGAGGACCAAGCAAGTACCATTGTGGAATAAAATGGGGGATTATGGGTGTGGCCAGGGAACCTTTATTCTATTTCATGGGCTAAGAGCAAAAGAAAATCCTTTAGTGATCAAGTTATGGTTAGTATTTCCATATTCTGTATATCCAGCTAATAGAAATTTTTAAATCATGATTTAAGGTTATTGTCAGCTTCAGAATTACACAGTCGCCCATTCTGTTTTCTCTTCTACAGTCATTCAGTAATTAATGGGTCTATCCGGAGAGGAAAATGTTTATTTTTGGCCCAAACAAGAGAAGAAGTAAATGACTGTTCTAAGCCTTACAATTGTATCTGTGAAAAAAGAATTGATAGTATCATCTCTAACTGAGATGAAAAGAAAAGGTAAATATGGAATGTCGTCATTTTTGTATGTGTCCTATAATAATTTGTGTTTATTTATAAGAACATGTTCTTGACTACAGGACTTAATCCAGTATCGAAACAGAGATGAGCTTTGAGAGGAAGAAAATGCTCTTTTGGATCATGAGCTCAGGGTCGGAGGCTGTTTCTTCCTGGGGAAGAGGAAGAAGAGTTCGCCTTTGGAGAGCAGTTGCCTTTTTCTTTAAAAGCCCTGAGGAATTCTTCTGTTTCTCTCTCCTGAGCCACTCACAGGCTCAATTAAAGAACTCTGATAAGTAGCCTGAGTCTTTTCCTTATCAGTAGGATAAATCTTTTCAATGTCTTCTGGTTTGATGGCTCAATTAAGAACGAGTGGATAGTTGTGTTTTGTGTGCATCTAGACATTCACCTTATTCTTTTAAACATTTCATTTTTACATAAAATACAATTTTTAACCTACTATTTGGTAAGGATAGCTACAAGGATGGTACAAGGAAATTCCATGTAACTTTACCCAAATCACCAGTCGTGGTTGTTTATATTTTGCTCTGTTTGCTTTCTGATTCTCTCCTGCTCTCCTGATCTATTTGATAGTAAGTAGAAACCATCTTGTCCTTTTCTTCCAATAGTTTCTGAAGACAATGATTTTGTATTACATAACCACGCTGCAACAATTAAAATTAGAAAATTTAAGCCACTTGAGGTTCCCCCCCCCCCAGTTTGAACTCCCTAAGGGAAAGGTATTTACCTTTATAATTTTAGTACCAAGTATAATGCCTTGTGCATGGCAGTAGTTAAATAAACAACTGTGGAACAAAAGAATAACAGGTAAATCAGTGATCACTTAAGGAAGACAATTAGAGACAAGAACTAAAAGAGAGCAGGAAATGATAATGTTTTAAGAAATCTCAGAAAGAATAATTAAATGTTCTTGACTGGACTTATTCCTAAACAAAAAGTTCACAGTATTACTTTAAAAAAATATTAACTTATAAAGAAAAAATTGTATATAGTAGTTTATCTCTTTGCATCCAGGGAATAAAATCTTCCTTATATAGTTTATCACAGTTTATAATCTAAGGTTAAAGGTAACAAAAAAGATAATACAAAATATCCAACAGAACAGTAATATTTCTAACACAAATAGGAAGGATAAATTTATATACTTTTCGCAGTTTGTGTAATTCACTTTATTCAGTTCCATGAACTGAATGAGAGAAATATGGAGGAGTCCAACAGTACTCCAAACCCAAAATGGAAATTCTTCTACTCAAAGACAAGCTTTTAACTTAACTCAGTTCTACTTGAAAAGATCTAAAGGATGTGATGGCTAGGTGTAGGATGTCCCCGGAAGGGCCCATGCATTGATGTTCAAAGTTGATGTGATTAAGTCATGAGGGTTGGAATCTCATCAGTAGATAAATTCATTGTGATGGATTTACCATGGCCTGGGTGGCCACCTCGGCAGGTAGGTGTGGCTGGAAAAGGTGGGTCCCTGGGATGTGACCTTAGAGACTGCTTTTTGTCTTGAATCTCCTTGCTTGCTGGCTCTTCTGCTTCTGGCCTCCATGATGTGAGAGCAGAGCGCTTGTTCTCTCCCTCTCTCTGCTTCCCACTGTTGGGAGCGGCAGAAGCAGTCACACCCGAAAGATGGTGCCTGGAGGAAGTACCTACGTGCAGTAAACAACTCCAATGAGGTACCGCTCTACACTCCCATAATGACAATGTCAAGTGTTGGCAATGAGGAGGAGGAACTAGAACTCTCATATGTTGCTACTAGGGAAAGTAAAATGATATAATCACGTAGGAAAACAGACTAGAAGCTCCTTATGAAGTTAAATATGCACTTACCATATGTGTTGCTCAGCTTCTCATTGCTGCGGCCACAGAAATCCGTGAGAAGAACAAGTCAGAGGAGGGAAGGGTCGCTTTGTCTCATGGTCTCGGAGGTACAGTCCAAGGTTGGCCAGCTCCATTGCTTTCGCTGAGGTGAGGCAGCAGATCTCGGCTACAGATTATGAAAGGGGAGAGTGGCTCCGCTCACAGCACCTGGTAAGCAGAGAGAGGGAGAGAAAAAGGTGTCAGAAAGGTTCATACTAACTCCACTTACTCACCACCCCTTGACCTAGACTTCATGGGTGTGGTGGTGTGCACATGCAGTCGTCTAGGTACTTGGGAGGCTGAACTGAGCTCACCACCAGCCTGAGAAACATAGCAAGACCCTCTTCCCCAAGACTGGACAATTTTTGAGAAATTTGTTAGTGTACTGAGCTGGTAACTTCTCAGTTTTGAAACCTCTACTGGTCTATGGAATCAGATTTGCCAAACTCAGAAACTGATGTTTTCATCTATCTCAGGAGATCTGACCACCGTGCTCTTCCCAAAGCACTTGTTCAGGACCCATTCTCCATCCCACAAGCGGAAGCCATCACTGTAATCTTTGAATCAAGTTGCTAGTCAGCACACACGGGGCCACAGAAGCTGGGCACCTCCACAGACACTTGACACTTCATCCACATCTGGGATACTTCTTGAAAGCAATGTACTGGACACTTCCACGGGGTGGGTCTGATCAGCACAGTTGGTTTTGCCAGGCTTTGTAAGGTTCTACAAACACATTCTTTTAGGAATTACAAGCCTGGCACCAGAGTTTAGAACTTTTAATTCATTCTAAAGTCACTGAAGCAAAAATCATGATAAAACATTCTGCTTTCCTTTATACCCCCCAATGCCAAAAACAAAACAAAACAAAACAAAACAAAACAAAAACTATTTGTAGGGAAAAAATGGTTTTGTACTTGGGATGAAACAATATAAATTTAAAACTTACAGATAAGGGTTAGCTCTCTCTCTCACTCACCTCTTTAAAAAGTTTATATGAATATCCAGTGAAAACCAACAGGGTATCTCCTTTGAAATGTTGTCTATACGGATTTCCAAGTAGACCAGACTGCACACAGTCTTGGAATGTCCTCAGAAGGCTCTGTCATTGAACAGGTAACAGAGTAACACCCCAGAGTCCTTTCTTTCAATGGAAGAGGGAAAGACAGGGACAGAAGAAACTATTGAGCCTTCGTCTTCTTTCCTTGGGGCTTGTGGTCTCCTCCTCCTCCTCTGCCTCCTCGCCCGACGGAAGGCAAGACATCATGAAGGATGGTACAAAGCTGCCAGCGTCCCCCCAGAGTGACTAGGAACCGACACAGCACAGACTGGGCAGTATATGGGTCCTGTGAGGTCCACTATGAATGGAGGCAGCCCTTATCCACCTCACCTCCAAAGCCTCCCTGGCCTCTGCCGCCAAATCCACCTCCGCCTCCTCTGCCACTACCACGGCTTCCAAAGCCACCTCGGCCTCCACCGCGACCCCCAAAGCCACCTTCACCCTTAGGTTTGGCCCAGCCCAAGGTAACTTTGTGTCGTTCAATTTCACCATCTTCCATGGTCTCCTTGGCAGCCTTGGCATCTTCCTCACTGTTGAAATCTACAAAACCAAACCCTTTGAAAGATCCAGTTTCCCTGTCTGTGACTATCCTTGCACGAACAGAGCAGTCAAAAGATTTTTTAAGGTCTCTTCAGTGGTATCCTCAGATAGGTCTTTGACAAACCGAGTTTTCCATGACTGGCTTCTTGCCTTAGGCGATCCCCTGGGTGAGTGCAACTCAAGCCTGATTGCTCTGCCTTCAATTTCCCTTTCATTACAGGAATTTAAAGCTTTGTTGGCATCTTCAAATGAAGCAAACCTATAAATGCATACCCTTTCGATTTGCCATTTTGGTTCTGGGGCACTTTGATAAAGGTTGCCTTCTCAAATACCTCCTGAAGAGTTTCTTCTGTTGCATTGTAGGAGAGGTTGCTTAAAACCAGAGTTTTTGATTCACCACTCCATGTGCTGTTCTTTCCACCTCTGAAGTTTTGACTTTGACCTTGCTCTCCGGTGTAGTAGAGGGAAACAGACCACCTGTCAATCTCTGTTCCCTGCGTTTCTTCAAAGGTTTTCTCTGCATCAGCTTCTGTCTTAAATTCAATATAAGCAATCCCTTTACTCTTCCCAGCCTTGCTGACTAATCTGACCTCCAAGGCATCTTCAAACACTTCTTTTAATTCATCCTGAGTGACTTTGTCAGGGAGATTTTTGGCCAGAAGTGTTTTTGCATCACGGTCTTACTTGCTATCTTTTCCTTTTGGTTTCTCTAGTTTAATTTCATTGCCAAAGAGTTTTAAACCAGTGAGTTCCAAGGCTTTTTCCAGGTCCTCAGCAGATTCAAAATCCACATAACCAAACTTCCTGTTTGTACCAATTCTGACATCCACAGCGGCAAGATCATTTTTAGCAAAAAGTTCACTGATACCCACTTTTAATCCAGGAGCAGATTTGTTAGAATTCAGATTTCCAACAAAGAGGTTGAAAGCTGTAGTTGGTTGTGTGCCTTTACTTTCTGTTTCTTAGCTTCAGGGGCTGCCTTCTGTTTGGTCATTTCCTTCTTTCGTTTTCCAGGTGCTTCTTTGACAGGCTCTTCTTCCTCCTCATCCTGGTCATCACCTTCATCCTCCTCATCCTCATCCTTGTCATCATCGTCATCCTCATCCTCGTCTTTTCGTCCTCCTCAGCACATTCTTGGCTTTCACTGGAACAGCTTTTGCAGGAGCTGTCTTTCCTTTGGCTGGAGTGATCTCCATAGCTTCTTCTTCAGAGTCATCTTCCTCCTCCTCCTCCTCCTCCTCGTCATCATCTTCATCCTCTGAGGCAGGAGCAGCAGCTGTTGCTGCCATCACTGCTGGCCCAATTCATCCTCCTCCTCCTCTTCTTCGTCCTCATCACTGTCTTCCTTCTTGGCATTTTTGCCATTCTTTGCCCCCTTGCTGGGGTGACAGCTCCCTTCTTACCAGTGATTGCTGCTAATGCTTTGCCTAGGCGGCTCCCTTTTTGCCAAGAGTAGTTGCTACTTTGGCTGGTGTAACTGTCTTCTGGGCTGGCGTGGCTGCAGTCTTTTTGCCTGGGTGACAGCTGTTTTCTTGGCAGTTGTAGCAATTGCAACCTCTTTTGTTAGGGAAACCACCACTTTCTTTTCTGGCATTGTAGCCTTCTTGCCTTTTTTTCTGAGGGATGACAACCTCTTCTGCGCTGCTCTCATCTTCTTCATCTTCTGACATTTCCTCATCCTCACTATCTTCTTCTACCTCCTTTGGGGGAGGAGCCATCTTCTTGGAGTCACTTTGATTTTTACTGGCTTGAGGTTCGAGGACAGCCTCAGCAAGTAGTGAGACTGTCATCAACCTCGCAAGACCCTGTATCAAAATGAAATAGGGGCTGGAGGTGTCACTTGGAAGTAGAATGCCCCTCAGTTCAATCCCTAGTACCAAAATAAATGAATAAATAAGTACATTTTGTAGGAAATTTATTTTGAATCATGTCGATAATGCTCAAATGTTTGGATGTTTCAAATTATTCTTACTAGTGCATTAGTTATTTTTGTGTGTAACACATTATCCCCACATTTGTGACACCTTTTTGTGGGTCAGATACCCAGGCATGGCTGATCTGGGTGTGGATGTGGGCGAGGGTTACAGCTGATCGCAAGCTCCGCTAGGGGGCACCCGCGTCCTCAGTCCTCGCTGGCTGTGGACCAGAGACATCAATTCCTGCCATGGGGACCTCTCCATTGAGTTATTCACATCATGGGAGTTGATTTCATGGGAGGGGGAAGAGAGAGACAGAGACAGAGAAGAAGAGGATTACCAGGATCACACAATGGCATGAGTCCCCAAAGCTGCGACGATGATTAAGGCCCATTTTATAGGTTGTCAACCGCAATTATATATTGTACGCTTAAAAAAAAAAAAAAAAGGATGATTCAGATTATATGTTTATTTATGTTACATATATTTATTTTGATTTAGAAAATATTGTTATCCTTTAGTAAAAGTCTTTGTCAAGTTTGTAATGATAAGTTCGCGTTTCTGTATCCTCATTAGAATCCTCAGGTCATGCAGGAAGACCTGGTCTCTGACTTCAGTACTGAGTAGCGTGTTCACCGGGAGGTGCTCCGGAAATTCAGATGAAATAGGCGAATTAATGAGTATCTTATGAAACAGTGCGTACACTGTATTTTATATGGCTTCCGAGAACTTTCTGAATTTCGAACAAGAAGAATGCTCTCTGTAAACGTGCAGGGCAGGTAGGTCCTCTTTCCTGTCACCTTAGATACCATTTCCAAAAGATCTTTTTCAGTTCTGACTCTGCAATTTCACACGGTGGCCACCAGATGGCATCACCGCCCAAATCCAGCTCTACAATCAAGGAGCTTAAATTCACAGAGAAGTCTTGCTGGGCAGAATAAATTAACACCTTCTCACAAACTGCTATTGGGAATAGTAGTGAACCATTTACTGCACATTGATTTGGCAAAATATATTGGTAGCCTCGTCCTCCTGCCCTCCCTCCACTCTCCTGTCCCCCCCTGCTTAGGAAATAGAGGAGGAGAAAAAGTAGTAGTAGTAGTAGAAGAAGACAAGAAGAAGGAGGAGAGGAAGAGGAGGGGGGTGTGGATAGTGACAGCAGCCATAGCAAGCCTATTGCTCCAGGAACCAAAGTTTGACCGCCTTTGAGGAAGAGAATAGAACAAAAGCTTTCTTCAGGCTTGGGAGGGGAGGATGCACCTCTCTTTTGCTTGGTCTTAGAGATAATAAAAAATAGTGATGTGAAGCGGATGGGAGGAAGCATCTCTCTGCAGCTGAGAAAAGGCAGGAAACCGCTGTGGCCCCACCACACCGGGCACTGGTCACCACCGACCAGGAGGGTCAGGAAGCCCTGCCTCACGGTCCTCCACAAACACACCTGCACGGAGAGAAGAGAAGGTGAAAAAGGTGTTGAGGCCCGAGAGAGGGGAAAGGAACCCTGCGGGGCCAAGGATCTGGCACTGCTACAAGGGAGACATCTTCTGTGCCTCCTGAAGAGCAATTCTTCCTGCCCAAGCCCCTGCAAATCCCAGGGGAGCTCAGCCGCTGGGAGGAGCGGCAGGTGCTGAGACAGCTGCTCTCCCAGCCCCAGGCCAACAGGGCCCGGCTGTGACTGAGGACAGACCAGGAGAAGCCGGGATTTCCTGCTTCTCCAACACTGGCATGGTTCCTGTAGCGAAACACTGAAGTGCGCCATTGGGGGGCGGGGAGTTTAGAGAGAGAATCCCTTTGGAAGGCAGGCATGCAGGGCCTGCTGAGGTCAGAGGGCAGAGGAACACTAGGACAGACCCTCCAGCTGCCCGGGCCTGAGCTCGGTGCCAGGTGGTGACCGCGCAGCCCTGGAAGATATTCTTTCTCTCCTTCCTTCCTTCCTTCCTTGCTTCCTTCCTCCCTCCCTCCCTCCCTCCCTCCCTCTCTTTCTCTTTCCTTCTTTTTCTCTTTCTAAGATTTTTTATTATTTCCTGTCCTTTAATTTTTTTTATTGGTGCATTACAATCATACATTACAATGAAGTTCAGAGTGACAGAGACACACATGTCTATGTAGAAGCTAGGGAGATTGGGATGCAGAAGGGACTCCAGACACAGGAGGAGAAACCCCAGTGGAGAGAGGCGGCTGGCGGGGAGGGAGACTTGTTGATGGAAGGTTTTGAACTCTGCGGTAGAAGTTGAAGTCTGCGGTGGTGACCACAGGAACAATGAGACAGGAGCCAGCTCAAGGCTCCACTAACAGATTTACAGACTTACAGACATAAGGGCATTTCCATCCCTGGCCTGGCTTCGAGTGTTTGCCATTCAGTAAAATATTCTTAGACACAAAAGCAAGAAAATGAACCTAAGGTGAGAAGGTAAAATATGTACTGAAGCACTCAGGTATGTTTAAGATGTCGGGATTACCAGTGAGACTGTTTGAAAATAACTCCTTTGATATGTCAAAAAATCTAGAGCAAACATTTAACAACATACATACACATACAGTGGGATTTTTCAGAGAGGTGAAAACCATTTATTATATATTTATGTATGTATATATTTATATATATGTATATATTTGTATATATATATTTGTATATATTTATATATATGTATATATTTGTATATATTTGAGATCCGAATGAAAACACTGGAGATAACAATAAATATCAGAAATTTAAAAATTCCTTCTGTAGACTCATCAGAAAACTGGACACAGGCTAGGGAAAGGGAGGGGGGGGCTTGAATATAGATTAACAGAAATCATCCCAGCTAGACCACAATTAATTTTTTTGAAAGAATGAAAAACAAGATAGCAGGTTATCCAAGAGCTTTAGGACAATAAGAATTATAATTCTCTCTGCAACTGAGTAAATCAGAAGATGATTAGCTGACAACTTTACTGTATGAAAACAAAAAAAACCAACCAAACAAAAAACCCCAAAAAGCCAAAACCAAAACTAGTCAATTATTACTAGAGGAATAAAGAAAACATATCACAGTGTTGAGATCAGTGCAACAAATTGCATGCTATTTTAAATGTGCATGCATACCTAATAATAGACCTGGAGATAGATAAAGCTCAAACTGATAGAGATGAAAGGAGGAATAAGCACATCCTCAAATTGTAGATGTATATTCCCATATGCCTATCTTAGTAGTTACCAAAATACTTAGACAAATATCAGTAAGGAAATAGGAAATCTGGAATAATACTACCAACTAAACGGACCCAACTGACAGATAAAGAATACAACAATCACTAACATTCTTTTCAACCATACATGAGATCTTCCATGTATTCTAAAAATACAATATTCTAAGGATAGAGCTTATTTGGGGCTGAAGAAATCCCACAAATTTAAAATAATTTAAATCAAATATAATATATTCTCTGACCATAATTGAATGAATGAAAAAATTAACAGATTTCTAAAAAAAAAAAAAAAAAACACCCAAATACATGGAAATTAGACTATGTTCCTATGAATCACACATAAGTCAAAGAAGAAATCATGATAGAGATTAGAATATATTTTGAGTTGAATGTAAATGGAAGTACAATGTAGCAACATCTGTGCCACTAGCTGAGGCAGTGCTTAGAGGAAAATTCCAAAATGCTTCCTATAGAAGAGAGAGCTGAAGTCAAATTATCCAAGAATCCACCATTAGAATTAGAGACACAAGAATGAATTAGTCCCAAAGTTAGCCGAAGAAACAAAGTGAAAATAAAAAAAAGAAACCAATTTAAGCACTAAACAGAAAAACAGTAAAGAAAGTTGTCTTTTGCACATCAGCCTTTTATCCTGCAATCTTACTATATTTGCTCATTATTTCCAGGAGGATTTATTTTCTTATCAATTCCTTAAGATTTCCAATATGAACAAACATGTCATTACAAAGAAAGCCATTTTGTTTCTTTATAACATCTGTATACCATTTATTTTCTTGTCTTATTTCAATAGCTGGGAGCGCAAGTACAATGTTGAATATGATGGTAGAAGATGGGATCCTTGTTTTATTCTCAATCTTATGGGGAAAGTACCCAGTTTCTTACCACTGAATATGATGTTAGTTGTTGGGCTTTTGCAGATTTTCTTTTTGAAATTTAAGTTAACTAATATATTAAAGATATTAAATTGCTCATATAATGGGATACCTTGAAATGTTTCAATGCGTATGTACATTGTGTAATGTTTAAATCAGTTTAAACGTGTCTATCCTCAAGTAGAGAAAGTTCTTGTCTGTTACTGGTTTGCTGAGAGTTTTTATCATAAATAGGTAATGAATTTTGTCAAATGCTTTTCTGCAATAATTGGTGCGGAAATCCTTATTTTATCCATTAACTTTGATTACACTGGTTGATTTTTAGAACTTTATTAATAAGTTTAATTTTTAGTAGTTGACTTTTTAAGATCTAACTTAAACTTAGGCAGAATTCTCTCTGTGTCTGATTCTGGAAGAGACTGTAGAACTTGTGTCACTTCTCCTCATATATTTGGTAGGATTTACCACTGAAGCCTGAACTTTTTGTTTGGGAAGACTACTAATTATCTATTAAATTTGGTTAATAATCTAAAAAGTGTGGGCCTCTTCAGATTATTTATCCTTTTGTGAGTTTGTTTTTTTTTTTTTGTCTTTGAAGAAATTTATAACTAAGTTATCAAGTTTGTGAGCATAGAGTTGTTTATAGTATTCCTGTATTATATGTTATTATCTAGGAGGCATGCTATGATGTCTTCTCTTTCCGTTCTGACAATAGTCATCTGTATCTTCTTTACTAGACTGGATAGAGTATTATAAATTTTAATGCCATTTTCTAAGAACCAGATTTTGGTTTCATCCACTTTCTCTTTTGCTTTCCACATTAACTTTCATTGATTTCTGCTCAAAATTTTATTATTTTTCTTCCATTTGCTTTAGTCTTAACTTGTTCTTCTTTCTCTAGTTTCCAATGATGGAAGCCTAGCTTTCTGATGCTCTGTTTCTCTAATATATGCAGTTAATGCCAGAATTTCCTTGTTATGCATTGCTTTTGCTGTTCTTCATGAATTTTGATGAGTTTAATTTTTGCAGTACTGGGGATTGAACTCAGGGGCATTCTACCTCCAAGCTATACCCCCAGCCCTATTTTTATTCTTTATTTTGAAACAGGGTCTCACTAAGTTGTGGAGGGCCTCACTGAGTAGCTGAGGCTGACCGGGTCCTCTGGCCTTAGCCTCCTAAATGCTGGGATTACAAGCGTGTGCCCCCATGCCCGGCTTTACTTTCATTATTTAAAAATAAGTTTTAATTTCTCTTTGGACTTCATTGATGGACTTGACTTGAAATAGTATTATTTAAATCTCCAAATATTTGTGGATATTTTAACTACTTTTTATTACTGATTTCTATATTAATTCCAATACAGTGTGAGAAATTATTTTCCAAGATTTCTATCCTTTCAGACATCTTGAGGTGTGTCTTTGGGAACAAAATGTGGTCTATCGCAGTGATTTATTTATTTATTTATTTATTTATTTATTTATTGTAGTACTGGGGATTGATCTCATGGGAATTCTACCTCCAAGCTACATCCCTGGCCCTATTTTTTATTCTTTATTTTGAAACAGGGTCTCACCTGTTGCGGAGGGCCTCACTAAGTAGCTGAGGCTGGCTACGAACCAGTATCCTCCAGTTTCAGCCTCCCAAGTACTGGGATTACAAGAGTGGACCACCACACCTGGCTCCTCTGTTTTGATTTTAATGAAATGATTATTGAAGATATATTTAATCATAAGGCCTTTCAATGTAGTTGAAATTAAAAGCATAAGTGTGGGATCTAGCGTTACTCTGATTTGTCGGTCTCACTCTGATTGAGTTTTTTTTGTTGTTGTTGTTGTTGTTGTTCTTGCTGGGGATTGAACCCAGGGGCCAAGGGGCATTTTGTCTCTGAGCGACACCACCGGCCCTTTTAAAAATTTGTTTTATATTTTATTTATTTATTTATTTACTTACTTATTGTGGTACTGGGGATTGAACCCAGGGGCGTTCTACCTCCAAACTACATCCCAGGCCCTATTTTTTATTCTTTATTTTGAAAGAGGGTCTCACTAAGTTGCGGAGTGCCTCACTAAGTAGCTGAGGCTGGCTGAAAATCCGCATCCTCCAGTCTCAGCCTCCCATGTATTGGGATTACAAGCGTGCACCACCATGCCTGGCTCAGAATTCTTTAAAAAAAATTTTTTTAAATTAAGTGATTTAATTAGACATTAACCAGAGGGCTTTGACTGATCACAGAATGCTTTTCTCCATGATGATATGTTGCCATTTTTTCCCTAGCTCCTAAGTTATGCCATCCCCACTCTGTTCTTCCAAACATCTGCACCCAGGTTCTGATATGCTGGGATAGAGAGCCCAGTGCGGTGTGTCTTCGCTCATTTTCTGATGCTGTAATAGAATTCCCAAGACTGGAAGTTTTATAAAGAAAAGAGGTTTGCGTGGCCTGGTTCTAGAGACTGGAAAGCTTAAGACCAGGTGGCCACACCTGGTGAGGGTCTTGTACTGCTTTGACTCATGGTAGAAAGTAAAACCAGGAGTAGATGGAAGAGACAGAAGCTTTGGATCAACCTGTTCTTAGTAACTAATCCAGTTCCGTAAGAGAGAGGAAGGGCTCAAGAGAAAGGTAGGAATCCGTCCACGAGGGCTCTGCCGCCACGCCCCAAACCCCTGCTCCTGGTCCCCACATCCCAGTGCTGCTGGAGCCCTGGTCCAAACCTCAACGTGAGTTTTGAGGGGAACAAGCTGTATTCAAACCACAGCAGTGTGTCGGAATTTCTGGATTGCAGTTCTTGGTGCTTTGGTTACTTAAATTTACAAGAGGAAGACCAAAGGAAAAAAAATCCAAATAAAAGAAATAAAATAGGGATGGGGTGTGAATCAGAGGTAGGACGGCCCTGGGTTCAATTCCCAGTATCACCGAAAAAAAGCCCAAAACCCAAAACCAAAAAAAAAAAAACAAAAAACCAACAACCCCAAAACAAACTGCAAGTCACCTTAATAGCTTGGCCTTGAGCAAGGGCTGGGTCCGCTGGAGTCCTGCAAGGCAGATGATCCCAAAGGAGGGAATGTGTGGCATTTCCCACTTTGCATTATTATATTCTGGAAACTTGGGGTGCTTTGTGTTTTGCTTTCACATTGATTATAAAGGAAAATTTCTTAGAAACACAAGATGGCTGGATGGAATGTGATTCCTCAATGTTAGCTTAAAAGCCAATGCCTCAGCTTGCCTCAGAGATATTCATTAACCTTTTACAAACATCAGGAAATGGACTTTGCAAGCTTAGCTACTAAACCAAGAAACTTAGGTCTACAATTTTATCTGTGAGTAAAGAAAGCTTTAAGACAGATAGTTTGTCTCTCTCTGAAACACCTCCTCCTTGTCTCCACCACACATTAACTAACTCTAGCTGCCTGAGACTAAGATAAGAACAGGAGCTAGGCAAATAATGAAGATGAGGAGAGACTCTTCTTCGTTAACCTTTAACACTGTTTTTGTACTAAAAGAATTTTTATATACGTATCGCATTCTGTAACCTTTGCTGTTTTCTTAATCCCATCAAATACCATGGGAAATGGCTTTTCTAGTTAAAGATGTACCTACTCAACTTTTAGGAAAAAAAAGTCTGTAAAAATTCCTGTTCTGTATGCCTCATTGTAAAAGATAGTATAAGAAACGGCTACTTTTTGGAATAAACAGATGCACTTCCACACCGCGGGCGGTGTGAGTGTATTCTAGCGACCTCGTCTCAGTCCACACCTAACGAGGGACCCCCGAGCCACTGCCGTGAGGGCTGGCTCCCGGCAACAAACACTTCAATGAGAGATTTTAATATATTTTGGCAGTCTGGCTCACAGTAACAGTTGTAAAAATGAGTTTTTTCCCCTCTGTCTCTTTTCTTTCTGAGACACTGGGGATTGAACCCGGGGCTTTGTGGGTGCTAGGTAAAGTGTTGTACCTCTGAGTTATATCCCTAGCCTTAATGACTGTTTTGTTGTTATTGTTTTGGTCTTTAGCATGTGTGAAAATGTGAGTCTTTGCTGATATTTTGTAGTGGTAGATTTTTGAAGTAAGAGTCATGGACAAAACTCAAGTAGAAAAAGAATTCTCCTTATCTAATCCTAAAAATCAGATGTGCATATTTTCACACACAAATGGTAAAGTATAAATGCACTAGAGGGCATTTGGTAATATATCTCAGAGTTATAATTTCATGTTTAAAATGTTTCTCTATGAAAATATTAAAAAGTACAGGCCAAGTATTTTTTTTTAAACTAGCAAAATCTCTAGAAACAAAGCAAATATCCACCGGTGGTAGATTGACTAAGTAAATCACTGTATATCTATGTAGGCTATAATTACATAAAGCTTTAAAAATCATGTTTTAGATGAATCATTTTAAATGAGGAAATGCTTATTCTTTATTAGAAAATAATGGATCGTCTACGGCCATACCATCCTGAACACGCCCCATCCCCCTGACCTCAGAAGCTAAGCAGGGTAGGGCCTGGTTAGTACTTGGAGAGCAGAAAATAATTGATCAATCCAGGAGTGTTGGTGTAGGCCTCTAATCCCAGTATCTGGGAGGCTAAGACAGGAGGATTGCAGGTTCAAGGCCAACCTCAGCAGCCTAGTGAGATCCTTAGCCACTTAGTGGGATCCTGTTTCAAAAATAAAAAGGGCCGAGGTTGTAGCATGGAGTGTAAAATAAATGCCTCTGGTTCAATCTCCAGTACCAAAAAAAAAAAAAAAAAAAAGATAACAAACATTGTGTATGGAATGATACCAGCAACATACAAGTTAAACATTAGAAGAATATATATCAAAAAAAATTTTTTTTTTTTTTTGAGTACCGGGGATTGAACTCAGGGGCATTCTACCTCGGAGCTATACCCCCAGCCCTATTTTTTTATTCTTTATTTTGAAACCAGGTCTCACTAAGTTGCGGAGTGCCTCACTAGGTAGCTGAGGCTGGCCATGAACCCGGATCCTCCGGTCTCAGCCTCCCGAATGCTGGGATTATAAGCTTGCGCCATCACACCCGGCTTACATCAAAATTTTTGTTGTGAAAATATGGATGCATTAAGCTGATTCCTAAGATATATTCACCTGCAATAAACATAAATCGGAATATAAATAACCTTTTCTCCTCAAATAGTAACATAAGAGAAAGTTCCTAACAGAGAGACTCTTGTTTAAATTAAAAGCTGAGAAATTTAGACAAGCCATTTCTTGTATGTATGCATATATTTATGCATAGGTATTTTATTCCTTTTTACTAATGGCTTCTTTAAAGTATGTTAGTTTTAGTTAAAGATATGTCTGGTTATTGATTTTGAAAGTTCTGACCATTTTTCAAAAAGTACCAAGTGACTATTTAATTTAAATGTAAGAAGACTCAGCTCACAACCATCTTTCCACCCAACATCAGCGCCCATTGTACAGTTTCCTCTTATCACTTTGGTTAAGAGGAGGGGCAGAAAATGTTGAGTTGGAGTATTGTTCAGGGGCGATTCATTTCTGCCTTTTGTCTTACGGCCTCCAAAGTGCAGGAACAGGACAATTTATTCCTCATTTCTGAGTCAGTTTCCTCCATCTGCGTCACTGTATGGCACAGACACAGGTAAGGTCTGCTTTTATTCCTTTGGATCTTTCTTCTGTTATAAATGGCGTGACGTTTTGTTAGGAAGACATTTTTTTTAATTGAATTAGAACTTCATTAGCTCTGAACGATGTGAAAATTGTAGATCAGCATTCATGAGAAGTTATTTTCTCTTCCTCAATATGCTATGATTTTTGTTTGTTTTTGGTAGCGGGGACTGAACACAGGGACATTCTACCTCCAGGCTACACCCCCAGCCCTATTTTATTTGGAAACAGGGTCTCACTATGTTGCTGAGGCTGGCCTGGAACCTGTGATCCTCCTGTCTCGGTCTCCCGAGTGCTGGGTCAATATGCCATGATTTTTGCTTTGTGTTCTCAGAATAAAGAAGAGGGATTTGGGAAGTTGATTACTTTTTAGTTGGTTCTTATAATTTACATATTATAAATCTTGAAGGATTCTAGAAATAGAAAAGATCTTTTTCTTAGGGAAAACATGAATAAGTTTAGAAAATTTTGTAAACTAAAAAAATAGAAAAACTGGAGTTACACGTGCAATTTGTTTTTCATATTTCCATATTCTTGGATATAATCTTAGCATACTGAATAATGACAGAAGCAAGGTAAATTTAAAATCTTTACTATTTAATAATTTCTTTCTGTATTGATGTCCATTACTAGATTGAATTTTTAATTCATATTAGCTAGTGACTGCCTATTGACAAATTTTATTTTCATATAGACTTTTCTGGCAACATCATATACTAGGAAGTTATTTATAAAATTTTCATGTACATGAAATCATTGGGGATTAAAAATACAGGTGTTTGGGCTCCATCTCAAGAGATTTTTATTTTACCCCATCTTGTATAGGGCACTGGAATTTGAAATGTGAATTTATCTGCAGTATTAACCCTCAAATAATTTTTTTTGCAGATTTTGTCTGGTATGCACGTTGGCGAAACACTGGTAGAGTCATGTGTAACTAAACAGAGTGCAAGAATATTTTTATACTTATATGTGTACCAGAATATGTGCAAGTTTTTAAAAAACAAAGCTCTTTATATTTTTCAGGACATTTGAATTTTGTTACTTGAAATGATAGTTTAAGAGTGTTTCCATGATTTGAGGTGGTAACAATTTTGGCCAACATTAGTATATTAATACCTTTTTTTATTGAAACTGGCTGGGACAATTAGACAATAATAACCTAGTGATAATTTAAATTTTTCCCCCCTATTTTCTGATAGACACGGCGGCAATCATTAGAAGTATAAATGACTTAAACAAAAATATTGAAAGGTTTTTCGCTTCTTACATAAATCGGGCTCAGTCTACACTCCATAGGCAGGTCACAGAGATCATAGACACAGCCCACAGACTCACAGAGACCCGTGTGTACGTGTGTACGTCTCAGCATCGAATCCTGCTATCTTCCTGTGGATGACATGTTCATGGTTTTCTTCAGATAGCAATCGTCCCACGGCAAGGTTTTAATGCAAAACATCCTTCTCTTCTTACTCTAAAGATGAACGGTCAGGAGGAGACTTACTCATCCCTGATGAACGGTCAGCAGGAGACTTACTCAAACCTGAGGTTCCTTCAGGCTCCTTCAGAGTCTCAGAATAGACGCAGGCGTGATGCAACTCAAAGGCCTAAAAGAGTGGATGATAAAGGTATATGTTTTAAGTATCTAAATTCTCCTGGTTCTTATGAATTGCCAAGCATTTGACTTCTGAAAAAAAAAAAAAAAAAAAGAGATCCTTATCTGCACCTCTGGTTGTCAGCTGGTAATAGGAACCAAATGAAGTAAGGTACTGTAATGGAAGTCTTTGTAAAATAATTGAGAAAATGGAGAAATAAATTAACCTATGTATGTATGTATGTATGTATGTATGTATGTATCTATCTATCTATCTATCTATCTATCTATCTATCTATCTCTATTTTTGTGGTACTAAGGATTGAACCCAGAGGCATTCTACCTCCAAGCTACATCCCCAGCCATAATATTTTTATTTCTTATTTGGAAACAAGGTCTTGCTGGGTTGAGGCAAGTCTCCGTACTTGCTGAGGCTGTCCTCAAACCTGTGATCCTCCTGTCTCAGCCTCCAAAGTACAGAGATTACAGGTGTGCGCCCACCATGCCCGGCTCACATACATTATTTTAAATGGAAGAAACTAAGAGTATGCTTATTCAAATTGATCCAAGAAGAATATGTGTGGCTCTTGAAAAGAAAAAACAAAGTAGAACCTGAGGAAATGCTGAATTTGCTAGAGAAATAATAGTTTTAGAGAAATGAAAAGTATGTGTTAAAAAACTTTTTTGTTCAGAAGATATTTTGTTCAAAAGATATTTTAGGTATCCTAAATACTTACCAAACCTTAAAGCAGCCAAAATGTTAGACTCAGAGAGAGTAGCCTAGTTTTTCTGTTCTCCACTTCTTTCTCCCTTTAAGAAATTCTCACAATTAAACTCTAAATTGAGAACTCTTTTTTTTTTTTTTTTTTTTTTTTTTGCGGTACTGGGGATTGAACTCAGGGGCATTCTACCTCTGAGCTACACCCCCAGCCCTATTTTTTATTCTTTATTTTGAAACCAGATCTCACTAAGTTGTGGAGTACCTCACTAGGTAGCTGAGGCTGGCCGCGAACCGGATCCTCTGGTCTCAGCCTCCCGAATGCTGGGATTACAAGCATGTGCCACCACCTCGGCTTAAATTGAAAACTCTTACCTGTTCGTTTAGTGCTAATCTGAGATACAACTTTCAGACACCACAGACTTCAAAAGCACAAGGATAAATGCAGTATTGTCTAGAGAAAAGCAGAATGGATGAAGGAAAAGAGAACATCGATTTTTAGAAACTTCGTAAAAGATGGGCCCGTGTTACATTTGCAGTTTCAACGTACCCCTTTAGTGGTTACCTTCTCTAAAGTAATGTCCAAATCTTTCCTTCTTCATGATGGCTTGATCACAAGGACCAGGAGTACCTATGTCAATTTGCCTTGTGTTTGTTGCTTTCTTAAAGGTTGTACTTTTTTTTTTTTCTTTTTTTGTGGTACTGGGGATTGAACTCAGGGGCATTCTACCTCCAAGCGACACCGCCAGCCCGTATTTTATATTATTTTTTTGTGGTACTAGGGATTGAACCCAGGGGCATTCTACCTCCCAGCTACACCCTCCCAGTACTTGGGAGGCTGAGACTGGAGGATCTGGGTTTGGGGCTAGCCCTATTTTCTTTGACACAGGGTCTTGCTAGGTTGATGAGTTTCACTACTTGCTGAGGCAGGCCATGAACCTGTGATCCTCCTGTCTCAGCCTCCCAAGGACTGGGATTTCAGGTGTGCGTCACCATACCTGGCAGGATGTACTTTTGAAATCCTAGAGAATAGTTTCCCATCTGTAGAATTTCTACAATGGGTGTATGTCAGCCTGAAATCTAAAACTTTAAAGCCGTGATTCCTAGATCACAGATCTACATCAGTTTGTATGATATATTTCTGTCAAACTGTCCTCAGATGCGACTGTCCCTTTGTTTGAGGCAATATCCCAGGCATGGGAAAGTCCTAGGCCAGGCTCCTTCCCTGACTGTGACTCTTCCTTTTGTGTCAAAGGGTTTCCAGGGCCCTGGCGTCTCACTGTGGTGACTCTTGGGATCTTCTGCCTACTTCTGTTGGTGACAGTCATAGTGTTGGTGACAAACAGTGAGTAACTGAAATTCGCATTTCTTGTCTGAGCGCTAGGGTTAGACACTAATTGTGCAGATACCCCCATGCTCTGCCCAGGAAGTCCTGTTTACACTTAGGGAATGGCCAGGGGGGCCTGGACATTGTTGGAAGGTTTTTTTTGTTTTGTTTTGTTTTCTGCACATACTGAAGTTTTGATTGATTGATTGATGATACTAGGGATTGAACTCAGGGTTATTTAATCTCCGTAGCTGCACTTCTAGTCCTTTATAATAAAATTTAAAAAAAAATGGAAACAGAAGTTATGCATGATGGCATACACACTTGTAATCCCAGTTCTTGGGAGGCTGAGACAGGAGGATGGCAGGTTCACGGCCAGCCTCAGCATCTTAGCGAGACCTTGTCTCGTAATAAAATATGAAATAGGGCTGAGGGTTAGATTGGAGATAGAAGGAGCCTGGATTCAATCCCCAGCACCATAAGCAAACAAACAAAAAATAAATAATCAAATAAAATATTGAAACAGGGTCTCATCAAGTTTCTGAGGATGTCCTCAAACCTGTGATCCTCCTGTCTCAGCCTTCCAAGTACTGGGATTACCAGCGTGCGCCATCGCACTGGGATCACAGGGTCATTTGTATTTTACTTACCTGTTTCATTGACTTTGACCCTGTGCTCAGCGGTATCACCTGGTCTTCTCCATGGTCATATTCCTCCTGATAGAGGAGTTCGGGATATTCTGCCTTCTGATGCAGGTCACGGTGAACCTGACTAATATACAGCAGTAGATAGAGAAAGAAAAATAAATTATAGCTTCTTCTTTTTTTTCCCTAAGTATATAACGAGGAAATGGTTTCGTGAAATGAATGAATCTGTACATAGATGTTAGATGATCTTTAAGTTAAACTTTCTCTTTATTTGATTCCATCACATCTTTGGAGAAAGTCATTGATGTACTGCACTAGGACAAAATGACCTGTCTGGATGTTATTCTTTCTTCTAAAGTGGATATCCACCTGCTCCAATAATAATAACTAAGCCATCTCTTTATGTTTCTCAGATCAGATTTCATACTTAGAAAGTGTCTTCCTAAGTTTTTTTACTTTGGTACTTATTTATAAATGATATGTTGTTAAAAACAAACAAAACTGGCTGGGCCTGGTGGCGCATGTTTATAATCGTAGTAGTTGGGATGCTGAGACAGGAGGATCACAGGTTTGTGGCCAGCCTCATCTACTTAGTGAGGCCCTCTGCAATTTAGTGAGGACCCTGTTTCAAAATAAAAATAGAAAATAGGGCTGAGGTGTAGCTCGGAGGTAGAATGCCTCTAGGTTCAATCCCCAATACTGGAAAAAAACAAGAGCAAAACTGAAAGGTAAGGTGTTACCATTATAATTTTATTCATATATCTTATTTTATTTATTTTACACTTACGATGTCAATAGTGAGAAATTGATGCTTCCATTTCTTGGGCAGTTCATAGAGGTGTTACTTTCTAAATGTCAAATTACTAATTAAAGTAATGTTATAGCAGGGCGTGGGGGCACACGCTTGTAATCCCAGCATTCGGGAGGCTGAGATCGGAGGATCCGGGTTTGCGGCCAGCCTCAGCTACCTAGCGAGGCACTCAGCAACTTAGTGAGACTCGGTTTCAAAATAAAGAATAAAAAATAGGGCTGGGGGTATAGCTCGGAGGTAGAATGCCCCTGAGTTCAACCCCCAGTACCGCAAAAAAAAAAAAAAAAAAAAAAAGTAATGTTATGAGTTGGTGGTCAGGGTTTTTCTTTTCTTTTTTTTTTTTTTTTTGTTTTTTTTGTGTGTGTGTGTGTGTGCGTGGTAATGGGGATGGAACTCAGAGGCATTCTACCTCCGAGCCACATCCTAGTCCTGTTTTTTTTTTTTTGTTGGGAAATAGGGTCCTGCTAGGTTGATGAGAGTCTCACTACTTGCCAAAGCTGTCCTTGAACCTGTGATCCTTCTGCCCGGCTTTTCTTTTGTCTTAAACATCAATAGTTATTCATTTTGAGCACTTTTTGTGTTATATCTATGCTATCAATTTTAGTTTTTCAGTATATTCAAGAAAAACATCAACAGCAGGAAATCCTAGAAAACCTCAATCAAAGTTACCAAAATGACAGGTTCTTAAATGATCTACTTTTGACAAATAAGTCTTCAGAATATGACAATCTGAAAAACAAAACCCTGCAGCTTGAGAAGAAAATGAAATATTCCAGGAGCAAATGTCCTAGGAAAGATGAGATCTCGCAAATTACAGGTAAGAAGGAAATATGGAATAACAGATTGAGTTATTTCTTTCTCTGGAATTTCTGAAGTCCAATAAATAGGCTAGTAGCCAGACATGGTCACATGTGCCTGTAATCCCAGTACTTGGGAGGCTGAGACAAGAGGATCAAAAGTTCAAGGCCAGCCTTGGCAACTTAGTGAGACCCTGTCTCTAAAAAAAGGGATGAGGATGTAGCTTAGGGGTAGAATGTCCCTGGATTCAATCCCCAGAACCACAATAAATTAAACAAACAAACGAACAAAGCATGCTGGTGATACTAATGACCTCTGGGTCTCCTGGACATATTTCACTTCATGAGTTTCTGGGTTTGCTCATTTCAAGTACGGATTTGGGGCCCCAGTCATGTTGGTACTTGTAGAACCCTACCAGTCTCTAAATGGGGTGCTGCTCCCACATTCCCAGTGCTCCCAGGAGGTGAAAGAAGTTGTCAGCTACCCTAGAGATTCAGATAACTTTGTTTCTGCAGGCAAATCAGAGACTTCCACAGTTGCTGACATAGAAGATTAGAAGATGGAGGCTGTCAGTAAAGATATATTCAGGCTGAAATGGGTTCAGATGGCTTTCATTTGGATGCTACTATAAAAATGATTGTGTGTGTGTGTGTGTGTGTGTTCATTCTGCTATGACTTCAGATATTTGTTCTCTTTGTGAGCAGTATATGTACTGGATTCCCTGCAGTCCATCTGAAAGATTTACCAGAATGTTGATGTTTGTGTAACTCCCTGTGATGACACCATCAAAATACCCAGGAGGCCGGCGCACGCCTGTAGTCAAGTACTTGAGAGCCTGAGACAGGAGGATTGCAGTTTCAAGGCCAGCATCAGTAACGTAGTGAGATTCTCTACAAGAGGGACATCTTGTTTTAAAACAGAAACTAAAAAGGGGCTGGGGATGTAGCATGGCTGCAGAATGCCCCTGGGTTCAATCCCCAGTCCTCTCCCCTCCACACACACACAGACTTAAGAGAGAAAAGTGTTAAATTCCATGCATCTTTCATAATGACCTGGTTATCTTGCATTGACTTGGTTAATAACAACTACTAAATATTTGCTTAGGATTTAGAGTTTACAAAGCCCTTTTGTATATTTAATCTTGCAGTGGTATGGTGGTAGAGACTTATTGTTTCTCTTTTCAAAGATAAATACTGAGCCGGGCGTGGTGGCGCACTCTTGTAATCCCAGCATTTGGGAGGCTGAGACAGGAGGATCCAGGTTCTCGGCCAGCCTCAGCTACCTAGTGAGGCAATCCGCAACTTAGTGAGACCCTGTTTCAAAATAAAGAATAAAAAATAGGGCTGGGGGTATAGCTTGGAGGTAGAACACCCCTGAGTTCAATCTCCAGTGTCGCAAAAAAAAAAAAAAAAAATCAATACTGTTCTACAACTCTGGTGCATTATAACATAAATAAGAGGAGAAGAAAACGTTCTAAAAATGTTTCTCATTCAAGAATCTTTATAAGTTCTAATTTAATTATTTTTGAGGTGACTTTCAGGAGGGATTACTGATACACAAAAACTGTGTGTACTGAATGCATGTAATGTGCTGAGGTTGACATGCATATGCCTACGAAACCGTTACTGCAGCCAGGGCAAACAGACATATCTGTCACCATCAAAAGTCTCCTCATTTCGCTCTTTTTCTTTGTGGTAAGAACATTTATCACAGATCTACCCTCTTACCCACTCTTTGGGTGCACAGTACAATATTGCTAAGACTTTATACCCACTGAACAACACCTCCCTGTTTTCCCTCCCTGCAGCCCTGGACAACCGCCATTCGAATCTCTGCTTTTACTTTTTACGAGTTTCACTAGTTTAGATTCCTCCTGTAAGTGGAATCACAGAGTGCTTTTTTCTTCTGTGATTGGCTGATTACTCAGCTAGCATCCTCAAGGCTCAACCATGCTGTCACATTGACCAGAGTGACTTCTTTTTAGAGGCCGAATAAGATTCCCTTGGATGTATATACCACATTTTTCCTTTTTCTTTTCTTTCTCTTTCTTTCCTTCCCACCCCTCCTCTCTCGTTGTTTCCTTCTTTCTCCCCTCTCCTCCTCCTCCTCCTCCTCCTCCTCCTCCTCCTCTTCCTCCTCCTCCTCCTTCTTTTTGTGGTACTGAGGACAAAACCCAAACTCAGGGATGTTCTACCTCTGAGCTATACTTCCAGCCCTTTTTATTTTTACTTTGAAACAGAATTTTGCTAAGTCATTGAGGCTATCCTCGAGCCTGCGCTCTTCCTGTTTCATCCTCCCAAGTCCTGGACTGCAGGCGTGCTCCTCCACGCCAGGGCCGCCTTGTGTTCATCCATTCATCCCTCAGTGGACGGGTGGGTTATGTCCGTACCTTGGCTGTTGTGAGCCGTGCTACATGGAGCATGAGTGTGGGTGGATATCTTTTAGCATTCCAGAATATTTTTCCCAAGCTACACCCCTAGACTTATTTTTTTATTCTTTCTTTTTGAAATATGGTCTCACTAAACTGTGGAGGGCTTCACTAAGTAGTTGAGGCTGTCCTCGAACCTGCGATCCTCCTGTCTCAGCCTCCCAAGTACTGGGATTACAAGCCTGGGCCACCACACCTGGCTGGCATTCCAGAATTTTGATGATCCTTCTGTTATTACTACTGAGAGCTGTGAGATTTTATTTAGTTATGAAGGGCTGTTAAATATCTCTGATTAACAGAATATCGGGTAATAAGAAGTCTAACAATCCACTTTGTATGTTGCAGGCACATTTTGTGAAGATTTCTTGTTCTGCTGTGGACCGAAATGTTATCATTTTATCCTGAGCAGCAGCACCTGGCAGATATGTAAGCAGCAGTGCCAGCGTAATGGATGGTCCCTTCTGAAGTCAGATGACAAAGATGAACTGGTACTAAAGTCTCTTCACATTCACTTGTGTTCTCTTGGCGTCTGTCTGTCTCTCTTCCTCGGACACCAGATACTGAGGACAGGCAGGAGGGACTTTCAGCTGTTCTTCCTGTTGTGTTTGTAATACAGGCAGCAATCCTATGGTGGAGAGTCTCAGGAGACTCCTGCCTGCTAGGAAGCATAAGATCCTGCTACTTCCTAGGGCTTCAGTGTGTGTAATCTATTGTGACGACCACTGCTAAGGATGAAGTTTGGTTCTTTGCAATTATTCCCCTTTCTAAGGAGTCTGCCATAGAGAAAAGAGAAAAGTATGTCTTTGCCTGAATGAAATTCACCCATTTTTTTGGAACCAAGAGTTATTTTTCCCTGTACAGTGGCAACTAACCTGGGCACAGTGGGGCATGTCTGTTATCTCAGTACTTGGGAAGCTGAGAAAGAAGGATCGCAAGTTCAAGGTCAGCCTCAGCAACTTAGTGAGACCCTCAGCAATCCAGTGAGACCCTGTTTCAAAATAAAAAATCCAACAGGCTGGAGGTATAGTTGAGAAGTAGGATGCTCCTGGGTTCAATCTCTCGTACCAAAATAAATGAATAAGAGAAGATAAAGTGGCCACTATGAACCAGGAGGTAGCATGGTCCAGGAGTTAGGAACCCAGAAACCAGGCTGCTTGGGATCAAATCCGTCTCAGCCACTTCCTGGCTGTGTGACTTTAGGTAAATTACTTAACCTCTCTGAGCTCATCTGCAAAATGGAGATAATAACAAAGACCATAAAAGTGATAACAGTTTTACCAATCTCCTGTATGTAAACTCTACTTGTTGATCAATATCCGTTTTTTTTTTTTTTTTTTTTTTT
>PVLC010005394.1:6164-76819 GCA_004027655.1 Graphiurus murinus
GGCGCACGCTTGTAATCCCAGCATTCGGGAGGCTGAGACCGGAGGATCCGGGTTCGCGGCCAGCCTCAGCTACCTAGTGAGGCACTCCGCAACTTAGTGAGACTCGGTTTCAAAATAAAGAATAAAAAATAGGGCTGGGGTTATAGCTCGGAGGTAGAATGCCCCTGAGTTCAATCCCCAGTACCGCAAAAAAAAAAAATAAATAAATAAATTTGCGTATTTAAGTAGGAAGATTGGAAATAACAGCCTAGTTTCTCCTTCTTGTTTATATTGAAATGCAACTGCAAAGAAATAAATTAAGGGAGGCACTACTAAGCAAAGAAGAGCCAATAGTTGCTGTTAACCGCATCAGTAATTCAAACTTGATGAGAACCTGAGGGGGGAAGATTGTAACTTTGAGGCCATCCTGGGCAGCTTAGCAAGACCCTATCTCAAAACAAAAAATAAAAAATGCTGGGAATGTAGCTCAGTGGAGTAGGCCCTGGAATCAATTACCAATAACACAAAAATTAAAGGCAATATGAAAAAACAGCTAAACAGGAACAAAGGGTTGTTTACTCTTTGTGATCAAAGTTAAATTATTAGATTAACAACTAAAGATATTTTTGTAAACTACAGAAGCCAAATTACTACAAAATAATGACAAAACAAAATTTCATAATACACAAAAATGGAAAAAGCAAGGAATCAATTATACCACTAGAGAAAATCATTTAGTCACAAAGGAAAACATTAAGAGAGGAAAAAAATAAGAACCTGGATAAGTAGGGCATGGTGATGCACACCTGTAATCCCAATACTTGGGAGGGTGAGAGAAGGACTGCAGGTTCAATTCCAATCTCAGCAAATTAATGAGTCTTAGTTTCAACACAAAAATAAAATAGGGCTGGGGATGTAGTTCAGAGGTATAACACTCTGGGTTCAGCCCCCTTTACCACCCCCCCCCCAAAAAAAAACTCTGGGTGTGTTAAATAATGCCTTTAATAACTCTGTCCTTATAAAGTAATTATGTAGTTATTTTAAATTGTCCATTTTAAAAATATAGTGGGAGCCGGGCATGGTGGCGCATGCTTGTAATCCCAGCATTCGGGAGGCTGAGACCGGAGGATCCGGGTTCGCGGCCAGCCTCAGCTACCTAGTGAGGCACTCCGCAACTTAGTGAGACTCGGTTTCAAAATAAAGAATAAAAACTAGGACTGGGGGTGTAGCTCGGAGGTAGAATGCCCCTGAGTTCAATCCCCAGTACTACAAAAAAAAAAATAAATAAATAAAAAAAATAAAAATATAGTGGATGGATAATTTTAAAATGACAACTATATGCTGACTATAAGAGACTCACTTCATCTGCAAAGACACATATAAACTGAAAGTGATGGGGTAGAGAAAGATTCCATGCAAATGGAAATAAAAAAATAATACAAGTAGGTATTCTTTGTGTCAGATAAAACAGACTTTAAGCCAAAATCTGTAGAAGAGGATAATAAAGCCATTATATCATGATAAAGAAGTCAAACAGCAAATATAGTTATCATAAATACATATATATATATATATATATATATATATATATATATATATATACATACACACTTGTATACATGCCTGCATGTACCCAATATTACAGTACTTAATATGTATGTCAAATATTAATATACTTAAATAATAAAATATACTGCAATAAAGATAGTGATAGTGGACTTCAACACCTTACTTTTATCAATGGAGAGATACTCTAGACAAAAACGTCAACAAACCATCAACTATACTTGAGACTAAAAGGGCATAATAGGCATTTATATAACATTAAATTCCAGAAGTACAGGGTAAAAATTCTTCTCATGTTGGGTTTTGTGTTACACGCCTGTAATCCCAGTACTTCAGAGGCTGAGACAGAAAGGTTACAGGTTCAAGGTTCAAGGAAATCAAAATGCCGCTGTTCATAGACAACATTATCTTATATATAGAAAATCCTAAAATACTTCATCAAAAACTTTCAGAACTAATAAAAATTTCAGTAAATTTGGAGGATACAAAATCAACATAGAAACAGCAGTAGTGTTTCTATTTACTAATATCAAAATATCTTAAAATGAAGAAGTTATAATAGGTACATAAAATATCTAGGATTAAATTTAACCAAAGAGGTGAAAGATCTCAGCAATCAAACTTATAAACAACAATACAAGAATTCAAGAGGACACAAATAAATGGAAAGATATTTATGTTCATGGATTGGAAAAATTAATAACATAAAATGGCCATACTTACCAAAGTCATCAACAAATTCAATGTAATACATAAAGAATTCATAATTCAGTAACAAAAAAAAGAAAAATCCAATTGGAGTATGACCCACTCATACAATTCCATTGTATTTATTAAAAACATTTTAAGTTCATCATACTAGAGATATAGACCCACTCATATTTATAGCAGCATAATTTACAGTAGCCAAGTTATGGAACAAGCCTAGGTATCTGTCAACAGGTGAATAGATAAAGTACAATGAAGTTGTATGGGTCATGAAGAACAAAATTATGTCATTCTCAGGCAAACAGATGAAGCTGGGCAGCATCAAATTAAGCAAATTAAGTCAGACAAAAGTGCTGTGTATTTTCTCTCAAATGTAGAAGGTAGAGACACAAAGGAAAAATATAATCTCAAAAAAAAAAGGAAGCATAGAGGAGAATGTGGGCGTGGCAAATGAAGATAATTAGGAATAAGATTGATCAAAAGATGTTGTACATGTGCACTTATATGGCATAATGAAACCTCTTCTCTACAATAATGATGTCCCAATTAAAGTGGATATTTGTAGAATTATGTTAAAAGAGATAGAAGACCTGAAAAGACATTTATCAGAAAGAGACATAAAAACTGTTTGTGAACCGGGCGTGGTGGCGCACGCTTGTAATCCCAGCATTCGGGAGGCTGAGACTGGAGGATCCAGGTTCGCGGCCAGCCTCAGCTACCTAGTGAGGCACTCTGCAAGTTAGTGAGACCCGGTTTCGAAATAAAGAATAAAAAAATAGGGCTGGGGGTGTAGCTCGGAGGTAGAACGCCCCTAAGTTCAAGCCCTAGTACCGCAAAAAAATAAAATAAAAAATAAACTGTGTGTGATGGCCTATGCCTATAATCATAGTACTTGGGAGGCTAAGACAGGAGGATCACAGGGTGAAAAACAGCCTCAGCAATTTAGTGAGACTCTCAGTAACCTAACAAGATCCCATTTCACAATAAAAAAATAAATAAAAAGGGCTAGGGGTGTGGCTCAGAGGAAGAATGCCCCTGGGTTCAATCCCTACTACCAAAAAAAAGAGACATATGAATGGAAAACAGATATAGAAAAAATTTACCAATGTCTCATGTAAATTGGCCCATGAAAATCATACCCACAATGCAATATGTCTGTACTCTAAAGTTTATTGATGCACTTTGCAAAATAATCAAGACATGGAATCAATATAAACTGCTCTTATATGGATGAATGGATGAAAATTATAGTACAGCTAGAGAATGAAATATTTTTCAATCATAAAAAATAAATCGCCATTTGTAAAAAAAAAAAATGGAGGCACCTGGAAGACATCATGTTAAGTGAAATAAATCAGGCACACCAGAAAAATACTTCATGATCTCACTCATAAATGGTATTCCATTTATGAATAATTATCAACTGAGGCCAAGCAAAGGGAATGGGAAGGTGAATGAGGAGAGGGTGGTCATTGGGTGCAAAGTTATAGCTAGCAATGAGGAAAAAATTCTGCTGTTCCATTTGTACTTTCATATAAAAATCTGGTAAAATTATAAAAGACAATGATCTAGAAATGAAGGTGAAGGTACGTACCAAAGAGAGAGATACTTTATGCAGATATTACCAGTAAGCTACTGGAAAACAGACTTGAAGTTGTGGCACTAAATACAAGATGTGTGAATTTCAAAGAATGCTAGTATAGCTACTTACCCATATTTTACGAAGTGGAACATCTCATTATAGCCCTCCTCTCCTCTACATCAGGAAAATGAAGCAGAAAGAAAACAAAAACAAATAGTCTTTGAAAAACTCTGCACTATATTAGCAAAGCTTTGTATCAGTGTCACTGTCAATATTTAATAGAGATATTCAGAGTTCTTTTCTTTAGCCCAACATGAGTAAGACTTTCAGTACCTACCATAGTTACTTAGACAATCCTAATTCAATCTCTCGTTTCTTCACACAATCAAGAAAATATTTCATATATAATAAGTATCTAGCTACAATTTGATTCGAAGTGTGCAAAGTAAAGCAAGTCTTAGATCAGTGGGCATATTAAAAATGCAAAAGACAGGATAATAATGCCCTGTTCTTGGATTTAAAAAAAAAAAAGGCTTTTCTTTACGTGGTGCTAGAGATTGAACCCTGGAGCATTCTACAACAGAGTGAGGCCCTCAGTCTTTTTTGTGTTTCAAAACAAGGTGTTGCTAGGTGACTGAGAGTCTCACTCAGTTGTTGAGTTTGGTGTGGAACCTGTGATCCTCTTGTCTAAGCCTCCCAAGTACTGGGATTACAAGTGTGCACCACCACCACTGACTATGAAAAGGCATTCTTAAACTAGTATTACAGTGTCACTAATGATTCACTAAATATAGTCAGGCTCTGAGAATCTTATTTACCTTCCTAGAGAGCCACAATTCTGGACCTCAGATTGACATCTGGAATGAGTCCCTCAGCATCCTCAGACAATTTTTCTCATCATCGATCCAGACAAGCACCCTCTTGATAAATAAGCATTTCTGTAGCCAGGCTTATTTTGTACTGGTTTATGTTATGAAGAACAGTAAAAAATACGGTAGTTTGTTTAATATCTGAATAATGGAACTCTCATGTTATACAAAAATATGACCTTAGATTTTTTTTTTTTTTGCAGTACTGGGGTTTGAACTCAGGGCCATTCTACTGCCGAACTATACCCCCAGCCCTATTTTTTATTCTTTATTTTGGAACCGGGTCTCACTAAATTGCGGAGGACCTCACTAGGTAGCTGAGGCTGGCCAAGAACCCAGATCCTCTGGTCTCAGCCTCGCAAATGCTGGGATCACAAGCATGAGCCACCACACCCGGCTCTTAGATTGTTTTAAAAGAATAAAAATATTTGGGGAATTTGTTTATTAAAAAGGTCTCTTAATCCATGAAATTTTAAGAAGTGATGTAGCAAAAATAATAAATTCTATGATTACAAATGCAGGTTTGAGTAGAATCATCTATGTTTTGAATGTGCCAGATTAATCAATCTTTAGCACATTTGAATTTCTCTAGAAGATTATGCAACAAATAGTAAAAAAGGAAACATGCTAATCATTCACCAAAATTATTCAGGCTATTTCAAAAGTAAATTTTTAAAAAGCGAAAAAATAATGAAATAATTAGGATTCTTTGGACAAAGTAGGGACAGTTGTATGAGGAGACTATCATAAAAAATTCTCCATTGAGCTTCTGAAACCAAATGCTTTGAATTTGTGATATCACTGACCACAACACACATAAACGTTTTCAAAAGCACCACAGAAATTGCTCACCTCTTTTCTCTGAAGTGCTCCAATTTGTTCTACACTTTGATCTGCAACAAAATATCATAAAGAAAATTAACAGATCAGAAAATACACAAAATTCACTAATTAAATGTAGTAATTGTTTCGATAGTAGTTAACAAAGAGCTATCCACATAAAAGAAACTCAAAGCTGGTCTTTTGACACCTTCGTTGCTTAATTTCTTCACTTATTTGGATAAACAAATTATGTATGTTTTTAGGCTATTATTCTGTCATTGAAAAGGAATAAAGTACTAACATAAGTAAAACTGGGAATGGCAATCTCTTTCTAGGTAAAAAGAGCTAGAATTCAGCATGAAGTGATTCTATTTAAACACCATTGGCTAAAAGTAAAAAAAAAAAAAAAAAAAAAAAAAACTATAGAGACAGAAGTCACAGTGTCAGATAAAACATTTTATACATGTCAAAACCCATAAAACCATATACTATGAAGAGTACATTTTACTATCACACAGAAGTTAAAAAGACATTTTGTTTTATATTTGTAGTACTGGGAACTGAACCCAGGGGCATTATACCTCCGAGCTACACCCCCAGTCCTATTTTTTTTATTCTTTATTTTGAAACAGGGTCTCACTAAGTTGCAGAGGGCCTTACTACATAGCTGAGGCTGGTTGTGAAACCAGAGCCTCCGGTCTCATCCTCCCAATATTGGGATTACAAATGTGTGCCACCATGCCCAGCTTAATTTTGTTTTTTGAGGTGGGCTCTCACTATGGTGTCAAACTCCCACCTCAGGCTCCCAAGAGTATGGTACATGCCACCATACCTGGCTAATAATTATAAGAATATTAATTGTGTAAATACTATTATCTGCCTTCAAATGCAGGAAAAATAAACTTTAATATCCCTAACGGATTATTCCTCAAACTTACATAGTTAACTATATTCTTAACTTAGAAAAACTAATAATATATACATACATGCAAACCTCCATATATATTCGTAGCAGGATTATTCATCATACCCCAAAAGTGAAGGCAAGCCTAAATGATGATGCAGAAACAACAACAAAAAAAATGCTGATGTAGGACTAAACAAGCTGAGGCAGGAATAAATGAAATATTGCTTAATTATACAATAGAATATCATTCACCAACACAGTTCTGATACCTGGTATGATGTAATAGAACCTTGAGTTGTCAAGGTTCATGCTAACTGAAATAATTCTGGGTAAAAATCTTCCCGCTACTTTAAATATTTCAGATGCAGGTATCCACAGGGACACTGGAATAAGAGTATTCATGCATTTATCCCACACTTTGAACATTTCCTGAACTTCTATGTATACATGAAGCCATCTGCTCAAGCTCTTCATCTTTTTAAGAGTGTGTGTGTGTATGTGTGTGTTTATAGTACTGGGGACCAAACCCAGGGGCAATTTACCACTGACATATATCCCTATACCTTTAACTAAGTTGCCTAGGCTGGCCTTGAACTTGCACTTGCCTGCCTTAACCTCCCCTGTTGCTGAAGTTATACATAGGTGCCACTGCTCAGACTTACTGAGCATACCAGAGGTTATTATTCACATTTCCTGAATGATTTTTCACCTGGAATACCTATTTGCTCACATTTTACTACATTTCATTTGTCTCTTCTCACTTTTTAAAAAGTATGTACATGGTCCTATTGCTTTATCCAAGCAAATTGAAAATTATACCTATGATTATCCTCTGGCATATAATTATTTTTTTATTTAAAAACAAGGACTTTTGGTTACACAGCTTCAGTACTATATGTAGATTAAGCCTTAACAAGCACTATAATCTATTTTACAGATTTTATTCTGTTTTTTTTTTCTTGGGGGAAATAAAAAACTGGGGATAGATTCAACTCAGGGGTATTAAACCTCCAAGCTAAATCCTTACTCATTTTTATTTTATTTTTTTGAGCAGGGTCTAAATTGCAAAGATCTCAGTAATTTGCTAAGGCTGGCCTCTCACATGCAATACTCCTGTCTCAGCCTTTCATGTACTCAGATTACAGACGCATGCCACTGCGCCCAGCCTAATTTTGCTTTTCATGTTCTATGTATAGAAATTCTGAATCAATGTTGTGTTCAGGTATCACTATTTAGTGTGAAAGGATCTAGATGATTTTCTCAAAAATATTCATGTTTTAAGCCTAATAGTAGAATATCACTAAATTTGAGTCTCATGTTTCCTCACAAATAGATACAGGTTTATGTCAGTGATACCAAAGACATGAGGCCAGGTTCTTCTCAGTGTATTCCATCTGTGCTTCCAAATGTTCTTATTACTGGTGGTATTTCTACCTCTTTATTCAAGTGGTATCCACCAGGTTTTCCACCAAGAAGTTACATTTTCCTTCTGTAATTCATAAATACATACAGGAGACAAATGCAGACTATGTTAAGAATCCTGTTTATCCTCAAATTTTCTCCAAGTTTTAGCTTCTTTTGATGGTTTCTGGATGAGAAAAATTATGATTATTGCCAAGTATTGATGTTTTAAAAAGACTGCCATTCATTTTACATGAAGGCTTTCTATTATTAAAAATTCTGTAAGTTGGACATGATGCCCTATAATCCTATACTTCTGAGGCTGTGACAGAAGAATTGCAGGCCTGCCTCATCAACTTAACAAAGCTCTTGAAAACTTGGTGAGACCCAGTTTCAAAAAATAAAATAGAGAACAGGGCTAGGGTGCAGCTCAGAGGTAGAATAGCCATTCCCCCACACACACACACACCCACACACAAAAACAGCTTTGTTTTCTACCCTGTTCATCAATTGATTCATTCAGTTTAATTCATGTATTAGTTTAGTTCAATCACATTTAGTTTAATATTATAAAATCTTACCATCATTAATCATTATTTCATCCTTCATGACATTTACTGTGTTCAAATATTTCCAAATGTCAGTCAAAACTAGAAGTGATTCTGTTTTCTTTTCAAAGGTGCTTTTTGAAGGGTGCAGCTTCACTCATCTCTGCTTTCTGTTTCTGTATCATATTCTTCCTTTAGTGTTCTCCATGTTCCTGAGCCCAAACTGCAAGAATCTCACATAATCAATCCCTCCTCTGCCCATATACCAGAAAATAAAAAGGTAGAATAATAGCATAGTGGATCCCTTCCATTCCAAACTAGTCAAATTTCTAATCACATCAGCCACTACTGCAGGATAGTAAAGCAAAAATTTTCACAATTCCAAATGCTTATTATTTTGACCAATGTCTGTTACTACCTGAGAAGTTCTATAAAATTGTACATCCAAGGAGAGTACTATCATTAGAAAAAAGGTTAGAATGATTGAAGATAACTAGGGAAAAGTGAACTGATCATAGAACACATTTTCAAATGAGGGAAGTTGTTTAAAAATCCAGAATATAAGGTCATAAATTACCATTTAAAAATATTCCAAGAAAGCTGGGCGTGGTGGCTCACACTTGTAATCCCAGTATTCGGGAGGCTGAGACTGGAGGATCCGGGTTCTCGGCCAGCCTCAGCTACCTAGTGAGGCACTCCACAACTTAGTGAGACTCAGTTTCAAAATAAAGAATAAAAAATAGGGCTGGGGGTGTAGCTCGGAGGTAGAATAGACATGATATTTCAATCTAGAATAGTTGCTTATCATTTATTTACTCAAGGATTTCCAGTGGCCTTTTCCATGTTTTTCACTGTATTTATGTCTTGCTACTGGCTATAATTAGGTCTACTTGAACTTTTTCCATTTAGCGTCTCCTTTTTTATTGGCTACGTTTCTTTCAACTTTGATCTGTGACCCCACAGCATTTCAGTGTTTTGGTCTTGAAAAAAGTAGTCCATCTCCCAAGCAATGACATCCTGTATTTCTAGAGGACACTCTTTCTGAAAATTTATAAAATGAAATTAAAAAAAATGTCCTTTTCATCTTTTTCTCCTGTATCGGCAATGTCTAAACACTTCCATCTTGAGAAGCTAAACTTAATAATTCACATGGTAATGACCTTAAAGACATATAAAGAATGAAAATGACCTCTGACACATACATTCTTCCATAAACAAGATTTTGATAAATCAATTGGCAAATTTTAAGTAACTTTAATTACTAATATTCAAAGGTTATGAGACTTTCAAAAATCAAAATGTTATCATAATTCAAAGATTGTGGGTTTTTTGTGGTGTTTCAGATGTGAATAATATGAATTACACAGTTCAACTCAAATTTAACCTCAATTCATTGTTGTTAACAAAATAAATACCCTACACCATAAGCATAAAATGAGAAGATGTATGTGTAATGCTTACCTCAATAGGTGGTACATATATTCAGAAATTCAAATACTATATATAATTTAAATATATACATATATGCTATATTCACATAAAAATGAAGAAGCAAAATAATGACTCAAACTCATTGTGAACATTTTGTGAGTATTCTTTCTACGAAATTGGTTTATTAACCACGTAAGAACAAATATATACATACATCACTTCACATGAACAAATACAATGCCAGTGCCTCAAATACTGTTGATATTCAGTAACAGATGAATAAATGAACTTTTGAGATCTGAATTTTCAGTTAATTGTTTTCAGCATATTTTGCTAAATTAATAACTGAAATAATCCAATCAGATAAATGTATCATTGCCTACTTCCCTAGAACTATCATTAACAAAACTGTTTTACAAATGTAATTTTATTTACTATAGTGAGTAGCCTTGATATGGCATACATCTTCAAACAATTCCCATCATTTCATATAAATTTCCAAAAATAAAATTTTTGGTCAAAATGTGCTAATTTCCAACTCATCAACATCTTTCATTGTGTTGCTTAAAGTTTGTAACACATCAGGAGTTCTAAACTCTCCACACTTTTTTAACATACATATCGGCTAATCTGATAGGTGAAAAAAGGCAAATAATTGATTTGTTTCATATATACCTCATATGTCATATATGCTATGTTTTTCAAATCCATCTCATTTATATGAAAAATTTATTATCTAATGTTAAAGATTGCTGAGAGTGAGCACATTTTAACATGATCTTGACCATTCACAATGTTTTTACTTCATCAATCACTCAGATGTACCTTCCTATTTCCTACTGGGATGCTTTTCTTTTTCTAAATGAATTGAGTGAGCCTTTCATAAAAATATGAACACTAAAGTCATCCTATATGTTTTGAGCAGATATACAAGTTTGTATATTTACAATGAACTGCAAAATAGTCCAAATTGAATTTTTTTAGCAGCTTATAGGTTCTCTTTTTCTCTCCTTTAAGTCCTCCAATTCAGACAACATGAACAAATGAGCAGAAGTGGAAAATACAGATGTTCATTCCACATTACAATTACTCAGATGAAGACAAAATGGGCTTTGGTCACTGTTCAACAAGGAGTGAGTAAAGACCACCAAGATTACTGAGAAACAAAATTTTAACTATGCTGAATGGAAAAAGAGGACAGACAAAGGAGATATTGGACACCATATTCCTTGGTAACACTTCCTGCTAGAAATAGGTTTAGTTGTGAAATGTAATTTACCAGCTATATTCAGCTATATTCAGATCACTGCAATTCTTTATACAGTGCTAGTTTATATTGCTTCCATTATGGCAATGGTATGTGCTAGTAGGTTATAGTACTCTCTGATGAATGGGATTTCACAAATGATCTAAAGTAACTTAAAGTAAAAATGGCAAAGTAATTCTCATTCTGATCATTTTTCAGATTCCAGTTTAGCCAATGCTATAGTTCAGGGATTGGTAAACTCTAGCCCAGAAGATGCTATTTTAAATAAAGTCTTTTCTCAACACAGGCACAGCACACTTATTCAGTTACTCATTTTTTGTGGCTGTTTCCACACAACAACAGTGGGATAGATGAGCTTGCAATGAAGATTATAAAACCTTCAAAACTGAAAATGGTTAATCTTTTATAAAAAAAAAACCCAATAAATGATCTTAGTTTAAGAAAGGCTAGAGTGATCTTCCATGTAGCTTAAGCTTAGCTTTAAAATATGTAAATATAGTAGAACTGAAAATACAAAGTCATCATTTTTCTTCCGTTTTCTAAGGCCAAAGCAATGCAGGATGAAAGCTCTACTTTACTTTCTGGGATGCAAGCATAGCAACAAGGCCAGGCTTTCTGCTAGGAATAGCCTCTGAATTAGTGTCCTCAGTTCTCAAGGTAAACATGCAGTAACTTAACAACCCTGTTTCAATAAAAAAGGGGGGGATGGGCTAGGGATGTATCTCAAGGTAGAATGCCCGAGTTCAAAATCTAGTACCACTATACACACACACATGCATACACACACATACACTGTGTATATGGACACAGATAATTAGATATTAAAACTGAAAAATAGAAAAATGAGTTTAAAAAACCCTCATGAATCTGAATATTTCTCCATTTGTGTAACACATATGTAAAAATTAGGAATCAGTGAATTATCTTTAAAGTGATTTAAAAATGTATATTATATGTCTGCATTCAGTAACAATATCTTTCAATACAGGCAAATAAAATATATATTTGGATAAAAGTAAACTAAACATTATTATACCGAAAGTAGTCCTATGGCATAAGAAATACTAAAGAAAGTTCTGCAGCAGCAGAATTATGACAGTAGAAGGGATAATGAACCTTCTGGCAAGAATGAAGAATACTAGAACTAGTTAAGATTTAAGTAAACAAACAAATTATGTTAGAGTGGAGGGAAAAATGTGAAGCCAAGTTCAAAACAAGGCATTGAGATTTCTCGAGCAATAACAAACAAAATTAGTATTAACTGCTACAGCAAGTAAGCCCTTTTATTTCCTCTGGTAACAGAATATTTCTCAAGTTCACAGAAGCTCATGTCTCTGACATTCTCAAAAGTATGAAGATGGACTCAAAGTATCATTAGTAGTGACCCTATTTCTTCCCTACAAAGGTTCAAAAGAGTTACCAGAGATTGTGTCATGGGCAAATGAAATATATACAACATTCACTAAGAACAGACATAGGAGGTAGAATCCAAAGAGAAACCCTTTTCTAATCTTACAAACTCTTATTCTTTCCTACCAATTATTGAAAAATAATGGTGATCATTATTCTTAGGGTTCCAATCCCTACATTCTTATCTCAGGAGAAAAAATATCACTAAATTTTATGTGTTTCTCTTTACAACACTTGTCAAACATGACAGATTCCCAAATACCTCAAAAACATTGTATGTCCATCAGAATATCATTCTCTCTCCTTTATTGCCATATTTGCTTATTATTCACAATCTTCATTCATTCACAAATTTGCATATCTAACAAGATTTAATGAAAATATTACTTTTGACATTTTAGCATAAGACAATACAAAGAAAAGATAATCCCTGTCAAGTAGGAGCTCTTATTTATATTGGAAAAAGGAGACAAAACACCAAATATACAATGAACCAGAATTGGAAGTGTATTGATATAAACACAGATTTTAAGAACTTCAAGTGTGGAATCAATGTAACGAATACGAAATAAGTGAAGCTATTTACATTAAGGCATATTAATCAGCCATATAGTACTTCGTATCTGTCATTCAACAACTAACTATCTCAGTCCCATTTTACCATCCAAGAATGAAGCCATTCCAATGCTCTCACCACTAAGACATAGGGCAGGTGCAGGGTACGAATACCATATGGTATTCTCAATAAAGAGAACCAACAACCAACAAGACAACTTAACAAATGATTAATTTGATAGTACTCCAAATTGAACTTTTTCCAAATGTAATGAAGTCAGAAGAAATGTTTACCTTACTCATAAGAACTGATGAGAAGCCAGAAGGAAAATAAGACAGTAAGGCACACACCCGATTTTCAAAAGGCCTCAATCTCCTCCTAGAAATCAAGTTACTCAGCTCCTTGCCCAAAGGGCATTTTTTCTACATGATTTCATTTCTTAGTATCCTCAAAAGGATAGGTATTCTTTTTCTAAACTTTTGAACTTAAGGGTAATAAATGAAACTGGAGAACATCGTGCTAAAGGAGATAAGCAAGATTCAGAAAAATCAAGGGGCTTGTGACTTATATGTAGAAGCTAGAAAAAAGAGGAAACAAAATTAGGAAAGAAGTGCAGTAATAGAAGTGGGGGAGGGGAAGGAAAAGGAGAATTCTGGGAAAGGAAACGGACCAAGTAATGCTATGTGCATAGATGAATATATTACCATGAATTTCACTATCGTGTACAATTATAAAACTCCAATAACACTCTTCTGAAGTAGAGAAGCCTAGCTGGGTGTAGTGGTGCATGTCTGTAATCCCAGTACTTAGGAAGCTTAAAGAGGAGGTAGTAGACTGAAGGACAACCTCAGCAAGATAGCAAGACTTACAGCAACCTAGCAAGAGTATACTTCAAAACAAAAATAAAAAGGGCTTGGGGTGTAGCTCAGAGGTAGAATGTCCCTGGGTTCAATCCCCAGTACCACACACACACAAAAGTAGGGAAGACTTACAATAATGAAGCTGTTCTAACTTTATTAAAACAAGTAATAAATGACTCACACAATTCCTTCTATTTTGATTGTCTCTCCTGTTCTCTTATTTGAAACACATAAATGCTTCCCATCTATAATCAATTATTAGACCTTTCTTTAGTACTCCTTGAATACTAATACTAAGTGAGTGAAATGGATCACAGAAATAAAAATAAAATATTTGAGGAAACACACATCATAATTACAAAGATGATATGTAGATACATAAAGGAATAAATTTTTAAAATAAGAAATGTCAATGACAGCAATACAGTATTCTCATAGAAGTCAACCTAACAGATCATACTATATTATTCACTCTAATGACTAACAGTATAGTCATCAAGCACATTCTACAGTGCAATCATTTATCTATCCACAGCCTCTCTACAGTAGTATTTCAGTGCACACCTGTAATCCCAGGTAATCAGGAGCCTGAGGTAAGAGGATCAGAAGCTCAAAGCCAGCCTGGACAACTTAGCAGGAATTTTGTCACAAAAATGAATTTTTTAAAAAGGGCTTGCATTCTAGTTCAGTGGTAGAGTGCTTGCCCATCATGTATGAAGCCCTGAGTTTCATCAAAGTAACACACACACACACAAAATCTTTTTGCACTTACTCATAGACTATGCAAGTAGTTTGACACTAAATAAAATATCTGCCACAAGCTAGCTCTGTAAATGGAAAAAAATCACACATTAATAGGCAAATATCCTTGTCAGTAGGAGCCCATTATTTCTAAGTCTGTTAAATATACACAAAAAAGAATGGAACACATTTGGGTAAGTCAAATATCTGAAGCACAAAGCATCTTACATGTTAATTAAATGGTCATACCTTCTCCTTGACTTTAGTGATGCTTTTGCCATTTACTATCTTTTAGAACTATTACTTAAATATAGACTCCACACATTTGCCTTGCTCTCCAGCTATTTCCTTCAAGATTCTACCTTGTGTACATGGCTAATGATAGAGCAGATAGAAACAATGCAAGTGGGAACTCAGATGGTGAAGCTGCACAACAAGGGAAACTGGAATATAGCAGTATTACAAAGACATCTACCTCAATCCTCTGCATATGTATAATGTAGTATGACAAAGGAGATCTCGACCTGTACAAATAGGATACATCTTTATCACGTTCACCTACCAATTCATGCAAGCAAATCACAAGATGTCAGTATCTGTCTGTGCTGGGCTGATACAGGTACCATTTATTAGAGTACAAGCTGCCAACTCAAAGGTATTCTTTGATGTGGCATTGCCAAAGTTAAAGGTACTGCCTCCCCTACCTGCCTGGCACTGTGACTGAAAAACAATGATACTCACTATATTTCCACACTCAATTTTATCTTCCAATGTCATGCAAAAGCGTATTTCTACCTCAATCACTTTTAAATTTCATTCACATTTGATGACCCCACATTCTCTTTGTTTAACCTAGCCACTGTTTTCTATAGATCCTACTCAGTTTCTCATTACCTACATGCTATAAAATGTAAGGCATGGTCTAAAACAAATACATTCCTACTCTCACACATCTTTTGTCTCTAAGTATGACCCCTTCCCATGGCCACAAGAAAGAAGTGATTTATTGATCTATCCAAATTATTATCTCTATTTCCAAAACTACCCTGAGCTCTGAATACCAATTTCCATGTTAAAAATCAAAATATTTACCTTTGGGTTTAATATAGACCTAACAAAAAAAATAGGTGTTTTTGAATCAGACACTATGTAAAAATCTTCACCAATGAAATAATTGCAAATGGTGTTGCCATATACTCAGTTTTTAAGGCCTAAATCATGAGACAGCTACTGAATCCCATCCCATAAACCTGGTAATATGGCAAAATATGTCCCAAATCCCAGTACGTCTCTATATTCCCATGTACAGCAATCAAATACAACTGATTTCAAATGATTACTGAAATACTTATGAACTTGATTTCTTAATTCTATTTTTGGTAACTTTTCAAAAAAAAACAATGCCATTAAAGAAAAAACTGAGGAACTACTTTTAATGAATAAGACTAAAGAGACATGATATGAGAATACCATTTAGGATCTTTTTCTAAAGTTGGATATGGGTCATTTGCTAGGATAAGCATGACTAGAACAACTGATGAAATTTGACTATGGACTGTGCATGGTGTTATAATATTCCACCAGTGATAAATTTCAAGATTTTGAAAATTTTACAAAGGTTAATATAAGAGCATGCTCAGGTACTTAGAAAAAATATGCAAAAGGGTTTGGGATTAAAGGGACATAATGTCTGCAATTAATATATGATTCAAAAATAATAGTATGATGAATAGACAGATGGATGGAGAGAGGGAGGAGAAGGGAAAAAGAGAATCATGTAGAAAAAAAATCAGTGTTTCTCTATGTGATTCTTGAAACTTTAAATCTAAAATAATGTAAAAAATAAGTCAAAATAAACATTAATAAGGTATACTTAGGAAGTTTATGAACCTTCAAGAAGTGCTACATTTTGAAGAATTTAATGGTTTCTAGCTCTGATAACCAGGATATTTCTGGTGATTGAAGGACAAGTAAAACTTGCTTTTATTATAAACTATCCATAATTATTTATCTTTTATCTATAGCCACTCTGTATTATTCAAATTAGACTTAAGTTTTAAAAATACCATTTCACCTATTAGATTGGCTAAAAATTTAAAGGTTGTTAATATCCATTTAACACAAATTTCTATGAAAATTAGCACTACCTTTACACCACTGTTTTGTGGTGACCGAGAAAGCATTTTGAAAAGGATTTCCACAAAATCACCCGAAACCAAAGGCATATGTAATTGATGATCCAATAGTATTATACCTAGAAATGTACTCTGTAGAATTAGGAGCCCAAATGCATTAGAACAGATATATAGTTATATACATTACATAATTGTCTATAGAAGCAAAAGACAATTTCAAAAAATATTAACCTACATTTTCAAAAATGGAGAAATAAGTCACCCTTATCATATGTACTTTACATCCAATAAAAGGTATCTAAGTAAGCTGTATTTGTTTGGAAATATCTCCATGATATGTTAAAGAAACTGAAATCTTAAAAATGATCTACCACAACGAGCACACATTTGTAAGTAAATTCTACATAAAATTATAAACTTAGAAAAGCTTTGTTATTATATTGTTAACTCTTATCACACACACACACACACACACACACACACACACACGAGTAATATGGAGAAGGTAAAAGATGAAAAACCACAACTGTTTATCACTGAATGACATCCATTCTTGGAGGTCTTGTTTTAATGCAATACAAGCCTGAGTACAAGGAGGGGAAGGGAGAAAAATGCATGGCATTCAATTTGGTTTTCATAGCCAAGAACTGATGGTATAGAAGTATGTTTCTCCCATCTTGTAAGTTTAACTTCATATTTTATAATGTTGAGAATCCCTGAAAATGGCATGGAAAGGGAAGACCATCTCTTCTTTCTGGTATCTATATCTATGTTTCCTCAGAATAATCACTGTTGGCCAGGGATCACACACTATAGCCTATGGTCAAAAATCTAGCCCATCACTTGGTTTGTATAAGTATGTTTCTATATAATGCAGTCACACTCATTAATTTGTGAATTAGTCATATCTACTTTCCCACTACAATGACAGAGCTACACAGTTACAAAGGCGTGGTCTATAAAGTCTGATTCCTTAAAAGAAATAAGATGCTGACCCTTACATAGCCTACAAAATACTGTATTGTTGGGTATCATCTTCTGTTTCATGTAAATGACACTGACTTTTTTTATCAAGATCATCTTGGACTTGCTATATGTCGACACAAGAAATGATCTGCGACAGATTAACTTTGGAAGTACAAAAGGAAATTCTCTGCATGTAAAATAAGTGAGTACTGTAAAATGACAATTCATTCCTCAGCAGCAAAGACAAAAAACAGAATAACACAATGAGAAAGGATACATAAGATTTTTAAACCATTAAATCTTTTGTTGGTAAAACCAATAGACTTTCAAAGAAAGGGATTATATTAAAATGCTAGCAATTGTTTCTACTGTTATCGCTGACACAGAGAGGTAATATTACTGGGTGATCCTCATATACACCTATCTATTAAGACAGTTTGGGCAATGTAGTTAGTAGTTCCCTGTGTTGGACAGTGCCACTTATTGACAGTTATGGAAGTAGATCATTCAATTGTCAAATTATCAATATTTTACATTAACATCTATTCACTAAAGCAGAAAAGACAGAAAAATGTGGAAAATCTCTTTGAGACTCAGTTCTTTCTGCCAACCCCAGTGATACCAAGAAAATGATGGCATATTCTACATGGTGGCAATCACCACGGCTCTAATATCAGTGTAAGGAACTGGCTCTTGCTTTCATAGCACAGTTGCAATGGCATCCAACTTTTAGGTTTGAGCACTGGAGAGGAGGTAAACTACAATCAGTATCAGAACCTGATCCAGAGCAATGAAGTTCAACAAAACGGGTAACTAGAGGTTCTTGTACAGATAATGTAAGTATTTAAGACTACTTTTGTTAGGACCTGCCCAAAAAACTGTGGACTTCTGATTCAAATGAAGAGGAAAGTCTCTTACAAATCAGAACAAAATGGCACACGGGAGGCACTCAGCTAGTGACAAAACCTAGTTGCCAGATGGGGCAGCACAATCTCTACACACAAACCTCTTCTACTTGTAAAGAAAAATATGAAAAAGACCCACAATGGGTAGTATACAGTAACAGAGGGAAGCATTACACAGAGTGAGAAGTACTTAACATTCCAGGAAGTCACTGGCCAAAAAGCAGATCACTTCTATTCCTGGGCATACTTCTGTAAAAGTTGTGAGATATAAAGATGCAGTAAGATCTCAGAAAAGATAAATAATGACAGTATTTGGGTGATGCTGTGGATGGAACCACTGCAGAAGGCAAATATGATGCACTTGTCCCCATAGTCACCACCTGGGAGAATAAAGAAGAGATTGCAAATAGAAATAACATGTTATCACAGAACCATGTCTCCGAAAAGATGTATACCAGCCTAAAGCACTTACTGGTGCTCCAAGCTAAATCCTAAAGCTAAATAATACTCCTAAAGCTAAATCCTAAAGCTAAATAATACTCTCCAATCAATAAAAACCAGATGTATGAAAATGATGAAATTATTTTAATCCAGGTGTGGTGGTGCATGCTTGTAATCCCAGTACTTGGGAAATTGAGACCAGAGGATCCAGGTTCGCGACCAGTCTCAGCTACTTAGTGAGGCCTTCCGGACTTAGTGAGACCCTGTTTCAAAATAAAGAATAAAAATAGGACTAGGGTGTAACCTGGAGGTAGAATGTCCCTGGGTTCAATCCCCAGTGCCACAAAAAAATAAATAAATAAAAATAGTCACTTTACCTCTTCTGCCTGTTTTGAGTACCCATCTCCTGTTTCAAAATATTTTCATGTCACTTAATCACCTATTCATTTTTTGAGCCAACACTTCCTGTGTAGCTTCTTAGTTCTAATTTACAAACCAGTTCAGGGGGTAAAAAATACACTGTACAAGAAATACTATATTCCATAACATCTCATGGATATCTTTCCACAAAACCAAAACCCATTATCAAAACATCCATTATATATTATTTCAACTTTTTTAGCTGCTTCCTATGCATCTTCTGGTGGTACTCAAGATGAGAAAACTACTTATATTTCAACTTTTGATTGTGATAAATGTTATCAATAATAAAAGATAACAATAACATCCTTGATTAAAATATAATCTCAAAGTAATAGCACAGATCACAAAGAAAGTTTTATTGGGAAGAAAATTAATTTCAAATACCTCAAATAAGGACCTAACCTATAATCAGCATGATCAAACATATAGGACTTTAAATAATACAGAGAGAAACCTGTGGAGTAGTGGAAGGGAGTTGGGGAGAAAGTAAAAAAAGGGAAGAGGGGGGACTGAAGAAGGAACTAATCCAAATAATACTATGGCAACATGTGAATGTATTACTACCAATTGCACTAACACTTGAGGAGAGGTTGGAGGAGGTAACGTGTGGAGAGGGAGGAGGACATACACGAGGTGGGATGCAGAGGGAAATACATTAATAACTGTGTGTACTTATGTTTTTATCACATTGAACCTCACGATGATATATAATCGCAATACACTAGTAAAAATAGCTTTAAAAAGAACAGATTAGTAATCAGAATGTATGCCTTAATATTCTTACCTGAAGGTAAGGTTTCTTTGGTCCTTGCTTATAAAGAGGCTTGAGAAAGAAAAGGAAAACAGCAGTGTTTGAAACTGTTTATAAAGAACCTTCCTTCACTCATCAAATGAAAGGATATTAAGAACCTATTTTACTGAAATATTCTTTAGCTTCTGTGTGCTTGGCCACTTTACCTATCCACTAATAATATCAGCAATATCCTAAGTCATACACCTGGAACTTAAACTCCACCTGCTGCTGCTGCCATTAGAACCCATATGATTTGCAGAAAATTCTGCTTCCTATCATCTTTTCTCTTTGACATCCTTTTCTTTCACTCTCTTCCCTGACCTGCCTGACATCTTTGTTTTCTTCTCCTCATCCACAAAAGACTGAAATACATTTATTACAAATCATTTACTACCAAGTAGTTTAAAATAAACTGCATGTATGGACTAAAATAGCTTACATTATGTCCAAAGAACATCACCTTTGATGATGAGAGTAGATAAATAAAATAAAATCTAATGGGCCTATAAAATAAATTATAGTTAGCAGCCTTTTCATCTCTTCTTCTGCGTCTAAATGGAAATCACTCCACAATCTGACAATATCCCATGTTTAACGGAACTCATACAGGATATAATGGTTTAAAAAAAAAAATATATATATATATATATATACACACACATACTAGCTGGGTGTGGTGGCATGTGTCTGTAATCTTAATACTAGGGAGGCAGAGACAAGGGTTCCAGACAAACCTCAGCAACGTATCCAGGCCCTATTTTAAATAAAAAATAAAGTAGGGGTGGGAGTGCAGTTTGGAGGTACAACACTGCTCGGTTTAATCCCCAGTTCTACAAAAATATGACAAATTGCATTCAATATCAAATTCGACACAAAAGAAACAAACGGTACACCAAAGTTATTGATTCTTGCCAACAATTTTGAAGAATTAAGTACACAGAAAAGGAAAAACAAAACAATTTCTTTTAACATGGAAATGCCAGCCAGTAAAGCATCCTTCCCTAAATCTGGCAACACTTCAGTAAAAGTTGTGGGAATTATGAAAAACCAGTGGCATATCATGATCAGCATCATCAACTTTCTAAAAGTATGCAATTACTAAAATATAAAGAAATCATTTTGACTATAGAACTTTATAAACTCAATAGAGTTGTTTTTTAATCTATATTCTCTATCACAGCACTTTGAAAATACAAAACATTTCTGATTTTATTATTTTCTTTTGAGGTACTGGGGATTGAACTCATGGGCATTCTACCTCCAAGATATACCCCCAGCCCTATTTTTTATTCTTTAGTTTGAAACAGGGTCTCACTAAGTTGCGGAGTGCCTCACTAGGTAGCTGACGCTGGCCGCGAACCTGGATCCTCCTGTCTCAGCCTCCCGAATGCTGGGATTACAAGCGTGCGCCACCACGCCAGGCTTGATTTCATTATTATTAATAATACACAATTATTTTTCAACTTTCCAACTCTCCCTTCAATATTATGCCTGACTTATTGCATCGGCCTACTTTCCTTCTGATCAAATTCCTGTACCATGTTTTTGAATCAATCTATAAATCAACATATTAAACCACTCTATAAAAAAAAACCTGACCATACAGCTATATTATACACATACCAACTTATCCATGTATTGATCCTGACACTTATCCATACTCTACTGAATCATACTAGTATGCATCAATCTAAAGATTCACTTATCTGTACATGCTCCATCGATGCATTAAATATTTAATCCATTCAATTCTAATATGTAGACATCTTACATTTGTACATTCATAGAAAAAGGACTCCACTGAAAACATTCACACATGCATGGATATATCCAACAGGGCTTTCAGAAAATTCATTTTTCTTCCTCCATTCATCCATATACTGATATATTAATTATTCATCTTGATCCTTTTCCATCCACCCAATTTTTCATGCTTTTATCTGGCCTGGTATCCTAAATTCCATAAGCTATTCCTAAATTTGCTTTTTCAACTTTCATTCTGAATACATAATCTTACATTATTTTATTATATTCATGTCTATACTTAACTAGTGGATGAAGTGATGTAAACTAAATACAAACACAAATATAATAAACAAGTTTTTATTACCAGGCTTCCATCCTTCCTTGTAACAATCCACCATTCTAACCATCTGTCCACTCCTACAACCAAGTTCAAACATCAATTTACCATTCTCTTGTGTGCATTCATCCTAATTTTTTTTTTCAATTTCCAAATGGTTATTAGATTGTTTGGTTACTAATCATCTTAAATTTCTGCATGCAATTTTCCATCTAACATCATAGTGACTTCAAATTCTCACTGCTTAACATGAAAAATATTTACTTTTTTCTCATTAGAAGGTCCTTCTCAGTCTGATTCAATGGCTCTCAGGGCATCTTTGCTTTATTTTATTTTATTTTTTTGCGGCACTGGGGATTGAACTCAGGGGCATTCTACCTCCGAGCTACACCCCCAGCCCTATTTTTTTATTCTTTAGTTTGAAACCAGGTCTCACTAAGTTGTGGAGTGCCTCACTAGGTAGCTGAGGCTGGCCTCGAACCTGGATCCTCCGGTCTCAGCCTCCCAAATGCTGGGATTACAAGCGTGCGCCACCACACCCGGCTGCATCTTTGCTTTATATTGACACTTTTTTTTATTCCAAGGCGTTCTTCTCTTCTGGAACCTTCACCTCAATACATGATTCCATGTTCATCATAGATAACATATGGAGAATCACATATAGGTACTGAAGATTTATGTACATGACACATTATACATTGTTTGTGTTTTGTTGAGCTAGGGCTCAAACCAAGGACATCATATATGCTAGACAAGTACTCCTACTACTACCCTACACCCTTAACTCTCCATTTTACATTTTTATGTTACATTCTCTGCCTGCCAAACAAATTGAAAACCTAAAATTGCTTTAACAATCTTTCAGCCTCAACTCTCTACAAACACAGAAAGCTCTGTAGTTCCCCTGGAGGATACATTCATTGCACATGTGTCTGTCTTAAAAATGGTCAAGATAATGGAATGTAAATCTGTATCAGAGGGGAAAAAAAAGCAAGCATCCCATGAGGTCTAAAAAAATATTCCCAAGTACAATATAGATGACCCTTGTATCTTTCCAAAAGGATTATAAAAATTCCCATAAAAGGGTGATTAACAAGCAACTCCCAACAGTGTTGTTCAAAGTTGTTGCTGTTATTGTTGCTGGTGGTTTTTAATGGTTCCTAGCCCAACAGATGCAGATTAATACCATTTTTTATCACATGCCTTTGGGCCAAGAATAAGAACATTAATACCTGAGTTATAGGTGACTGAAAATCACCTCATGAGGAGATCCCAGGGCCTGAGAGACACTGGGCTTTAAGGTAGGATGAGATTTTGGTGGGTCTTACTAGGAGAACAAGTTTAATGTTAACAGAAAGCAAACCTGTATATGAGAGCAGACATGTCTTATGGTAAGCATTAGTACTCAGTATGTCATTTTTAAGTAAAAATAATTTTAAAAGACCATCATCTACATTTACAAGATACATGGTGATGTTTTGATTTATGTGTAAAGCATGGTATGTTTAATTCAATCTAATAAAACCTATCACCTCACTTATCTACCATTTTAATAACATTTGAAATTTTCTCTTATTTTGAAATATGTAATTTTTGATGATATGTTTGATTCTTTATCTTTCCTTTCAAAATTACAAAATAAAATATGGGAGATATACATTTCCTAAGCCCCCTGATTTTTAGGATGTCAATGTAATTAATTTGTAGAATAATTGCATGACTTTCTATGACTTCTCACACAGCTACAATGAATCATAAAATCTTATATTATGACAGAACCAACAAGAAGTATTACTGTCCTTGTCATATTAGGTCCATGAATGAGAGCCAGGAACATAAGACCCATAAGAACCCCTGCTCAAACTTAGAAATTATGCTTTCTCAAACTGGTGTAGGCACATATCCTGTCAATCACATATGCTTTTAATCAGATATTCAGCAATTCTCCCACTCTTGAATTCAGGTGTTATTTGTATATCAAATATGCCAAATGTATCAATTAAGAAATATCTGTATTCTCTCATACTAATGTACCAACCTATGTTATGCAAGATATATTTATATTTCTTTTTTTAATTGCATCCAAAACTCGTTTCTGTATCCAACTATCAATCTACATAGAATGATTTACATGTTCATCAATTATTTATGACTTTATCAATCTTCCTGACCTGACATCATCCATAAGTCCATTCCTGCATCCATTAATTTATCCCTCTCTTCTGGCATTGATCTGTCATTCAGACATACAATCTATTATTTCTTAATGCCAATCACCAAGTACAGCTAGAGGGACAGACCTCAGTACATATACGCTAAATCTTTGGCTAAATTAAACTTTCCCCTCTACTATATCCAATCGTACTGGCCACAGGACTAAACAAATTTACATCTGTCTCCTGACTTTAAAATCATTACAGAAGCTGGGCATAGTAGTGTATGCTTGTAATCCCTGTATGTGGGAGACTGATACAAGAGGATTTCAGATTTGAGGACAGCCTCAAAAAATAGCGAGACTCTCAGTAACCTAGTGAGACCCTCTTTCAAAGCAGAAAAAATATAGGGCTGGGGATGTAGCTGTATCACTGAAATACCATGAATGAATACGTGAATGAATGAATGAATGATGTTATACAGAATCCCTGGAACTTTCTAGAATAATTCTGAACTGTAATTATAAAATATGAACACACTTCTATAAACTAAATATCCTTAACACAGAAAATTTGACTTTTATTTATAGCCTTAGGTTATGCAGACTTTATTAATAATTCTTCTGTGTGAATTTCATACAGAAATAAAGACTTAGGGTTTATTAGCATGGGCCTCTAATCACAGCTATTTGGGAGGCTTGAGGAGAGAGGATAACAAGTTTGAAACTAGCTCAGCAATTCAGCGATACCATGTTTCAAAAAAAGGGCAGGGGCAAGCTGTTTAATGGTAGAATGCCCCTAGTGCTCATCCTCAGTAATCTCTCCCCCCCAAACACAAATACACACAATGAAAACTTAATGCTCTCTAGATGAACAAGTTTGAGTAGACACAGAAGGAAAATAAGTATAGAAAAGGCATTGTTATAACTCATCTAAAAATGAGTATTAAATAGTGCAACTATGCCTTCAGATTCATAGTTGTCCACACTAGGAAGTTGTCACTTCCTGGTGCTATACATGTACTTTCTAGTTGTTATACTTCTCTAATTTCTGACAATATAATAAACATATTTGTGCTATATAAACTAGCTGTTGGCAGATACTAAGATGTCGCACATAAAAAAAAAAAAAAAAACTTAAAAATCTGGTACAGAAATTGCCTAGAATGTTCTCTCCCCGAGTTTGATCTCTGGTTTGGCAAAACAAAAAATCATTTTAGCCAGAATTGATGGTGTATGCCTTTAATTTCTATATTTGGAGGCTGAGACAAGAGGATCACAGGTTCAAGGTTAGTCTCAGAAAATTAGTGAGACTCTGTTTCAAAATAAAAAGGTGCTGAGGGGTATAGCATGGAGATAGGATGGCCCTGGGTTCAATACCCAATACCAAAAAAATAAAAAAAGAGAAACAAAATCCATAAAACTTCTGCACACAAAGAAGTATTAGAATAAATAAATTAAGCAAAATAGGATATAGAGCCAATTTGTATGAATCGGGTGATTTTCCATATATTAACAACATGCACCTCCCAAATAATTCCATTTACACAAGCATCAAAAATAAAATTCTAACATAACCAAGGAAGTGAAATACCTCTGCAATTAAAACTATAAAAATTCTTCTGACATAAGACATAAAAATATATTCTAATAATTAATGATGTTACCACATGACTAGTACCCAAGTTGTTCTATAGACTTAATATCTATGAAAATTAAATTGAATTGGCATAAATGAAAAGAAAATAATGAACTGCTATGGAGTCTCAAGAGACCAACAGCCAAAACAATCATGAATTAGAGACTCAAAGCAGGAGTCACACATTTCATTTCAAAATGTGGAACACACAGGTACATAATTAAAAGTGTCTTATAGGCATAATTACACATACATTGAAAAGGATAGAAGATAGTCCAGTAATCCAAGTTAGATATACGGTCCACTTATTTTGAACAAAGATGCCAAGACCATCCAATGGGTAATCCATCTTTGCAGCAACTGGTGCTGGGAAAAGTGGATAGAAGCATGCAAAAAAAGTATTGGACTCTTACTAACCCCACATCCATTACTAGTTCCAAGTGTACTCATAACCTAAATATAAGACTTTGAAACTAAAACATTCCAAAGAAAACATGGGACAGGTATTAATCACAATGGGTGCGGAATGTTTCTTGATGGCAAATAAGATTTCACCAAAGAATAACTACCTATAAAAATAGACACAGGACTTTTATAGACATTTCTTCAAACAAATAAATGGTCAATAAGGATATGAAAATTTGCTCATCAAAAGTTCATACAATTACCATATGATCCATCAATTCCAGCTGTGTGTACTCCAAGTTACTGAAGAGACGCGAACAGATATTTGTACAACCATTTTCATAGCAGCATCATTCCCAAAAGCTAAAGTGAAGAAGCAACCCATGTATACATCAAAGGATGAACAAAAGTTGGTATGTAAATCAAATGGAGTATTATTCTCCATAAAAAGGAAAATGATTCTAAGGTAACCACATCAAACAACTTTAGGGATATTATGTTAAAGTGAAATGTTATTCCACAGAAATACAAAATTCCACTTTTATATATTTATATACTTATTGGTGGTTTCCAGGGTCTGGAGAAAAAGGAAATGAAATATATTGGGGTGGGGGTTATTTAATGGTATTAGAGTTTCAGTTTTGCCAAATGAAAAACTTTTAGAAGAGGGTGAAGATGACTGTGCAAAGGGCTAAATGTACCTACCACCATTAATATTTATACTTAGAAGTCATTAAAATAGTAAAAATTACAATGTGTTTCTAATACAATAAAAATGTGTGTGGAGAGGATGAGGGAATGCTGGTACATGGATGGATTCTGTCCTTATTGTTTCTAAGGAATGCTTAGCAGCAGTAATAGAAAAATAGTAATTACTGTTCCTAGCATCCATATCTTGCTTCCTAAAACCATTACCATAATGAACCAGGCATCTGAGGAGAAATGGCCCATTTCATAGCAGGGGCAGAATAAGTAAAATATGAAATTGTACACTATTGAGCCAGAATGTCCTCAATAAATACTAGTAAGAAAAGAGTAACCAACTTTTAACATGAAATGGCCCAAACTGGTACCATACAAATATGAGAATCTACTGATTCTCTTCATCAATAGAATAAAGCAGATTTTTACAAATTTGTATTAATAGAAATCATTAAAAATTAAAATCAAATTTTAAAAATTAAAATTAAAGACAATTCTTCATTTGTAGTAAAAATTCCAATTATGGCTAAGTGTGGTAGCTATAAGACATATTAGTTGATGTATTAGCATTATTTGCACTCCCATTTTTTATTGTAGTAAAATCCACATAACAAACTGCTATATTTGTGAGTGTGGTACTAGGGATTGAACCCAGGAGGATTCTACATCTGAGCTACAATCTCAGCCCTATTTTTTATTTTGATACAGGGTCACACTAAATTGCAGAGGGCTTCACTACGTTGCTGAGGCTGACCACAATCCTGTGATTTTCCTGTCACAGCCTCCCAAGTACTGGGATTAAACACGAGTGCTACCACACTTCGCTTAAACTTTTCTATTTTAACAATTTCTTTAAGCATACAGATTAATGGTAATATCTACATTCACTTGTAATCCCATCTATTCAAAAGGGTGAGTAAGGAGGATCACAAGTTTGAGGCAATTCCAGTCAATTTAGTGTCCCTGTTTCAAAATAAAATAAAAATTTCAAAAAGGGATAGGGGCCGGGCATGGTGGTGCACGCTTGTAATCCCACCATTTAGGAGGTCGAAACCAGATCGTTTGGTTTCATGGCCAGCCCCAGCTACTTAGTGAGGCACTCTGCAACTTAGTGAGACCATGTTTCAAAATAAAGAATAAAAAATGGGGCTGGGCGTATAGCTCGGAGGAAGAATGCCCCTGAGTTCAATCCCCAGTACCACAAAAAAAATAAAAATAAAAATAAAATAAAGGGATAGAGATATTTCTCATTGCCTATCATGGGCATAGCCCTGGATTCAAACCACAGTACTGAAAAGAAATACCACTGCAGTTAATAAAATGTAACATATGTGTGTGTGTGTGGTACTGGAAATTGAAACCAGAGGTATTCTACCTCTGAGCTTGACCTCCGGTCCTATTTTATTTTTATTTGGAAACAGTCTCACTAGGTTGAGTCGCACTACTTGTAGAAGTTGGCCTCAGCCTTCTAAGTACTGGGATTACAAACATGTGCCACCATGCCTGGCTAAAATTTTTAAATTCTAACACATGAGGAATAATTGTTGCAGATAAGATATCAATATATGTTAAAGTTAGCAGAAGAAAAATATGCGATTCTAAGGAATATGTGCAGCTATCTTCTCCAAAAAATTAATAATTATAACACAAAATATCAAAGTAATATGACTACTGATACGTTCAACAGTATGTTCCTTTGTGATCCAGCTTCCTTTGGGAAGCTGGGATAGGAAGATCAGAGATTTGAGGCTAGTATGAGGAATTTAGCAAGACTCTATAGAACCCTCGTGTGACCCTGTTTCAAAAACGAAAAAAAAAAAAAAACTTTAAAAAGGGCTAGGGGTAAAGCTAAGAGATAGAATGCCCCTGGGTTCAGTCCTCAGTCAGTACCCAGCCAAACACACAAGTGAACTTAGTTCATTTGCAGGATGAAATAATCTTCAATTTTTAAAATTCAACTTTTACCCTATTATCAGCAATTTCTAGGGCAAATGTGATACTATAATGCAAAAATAATTAAAAATTAGTATTCAATTTCATTGAAAATCTTTAAAAGCTTCTACTAATTTACCAATTAGTACCTAAACAACCTCAAACTAAGTCACGTTAAGAAACAACCAATGCTATTTATGTATTTCCATACATTCTAAAAATGCTTCAAAATGTTACTTTTTCAAGATTAATAAAATGATGATTAATTGTATAAGCAAAGAATCATTTTAGAAATTTAATAAAATATTAGATATACAAAAGCAATTTTTTTCATTAATAAGAAATTTGTATAACTGATCCCAATCACTAAATTAACAAAACTTATAAAGTGCCTAGGAATGGAAAGCAAATGTTTTAAACTGTACTAGCAGTGTTCCAATAAAGTTATTTGTTAGAAATAGGAAGACATACCTTGCAGTTGGATAGGAAGACTTAATTTTAAAGCGATCTATTCTCTCCTAATCTATTAAATTTGGTGCAAATGAAATTAAAACCGCAATTTTTCCACCTTTCAAAATAATTTTAAGCATCAACTGAGAGGAAAAAAATACAAGCACAGACAAGGAAATTTCTGAAAAAGAAGAGAAATGAGATAAAACTCAAAACAGAATAGATAGGACATTCCAAATCATGGTTAATTAAAATATTAATAGAATGTAAGGCAAACAAATTAGCAAATAAAGCCAATTTTAAGTGATAATTTTTGACATGGGGTAGAAATCAATAGAATAGGCAAGAGAGTATAAATCTTTAGTAATTAAAGTGTGAATAGAAAATAAGGCAAACAAACGCAGCTAGTTATATGTAGGTATTTTCTTTACTATTATGATAGAACTGAAAACAAGTATTAACAGTATATGTCAATGTGATTAATTTGAATATTTAGTGCATAAACTCAGTAATGATTAATGAACAATGAAATGAAACGACAAACATATTTGATGGAAAAATAAAGACAATTCAAGTAAAAGTACACTACGAAGGTAAGCATATTTATGAAGAACAACACAAAACACACAAGTGATGGGATACAAAACACGATTGTATTTCAATACATAATTTCGATACATTAAAAATGAACCACCACAGTAATTGAAATGGACAAACACAGTACTTCAATGGCAATGCGTGATAAAATGTTAACATACAAGGTGATGAGTGAGACGAGAAACAGGGCCATGAAGTAACACAAACGAATACTACGGCTATGTGAAGACGATCCAGCTTAGCATTCACACATGGAAAAGGCACTTCTTTTCAATATTCCATCATCCACGATCAAGAATAAATTGATGTCTAATGTTCATACAGTTTTATGAAGTGGCAAACTCTGACACAAACACTGGAAGAACTTACTCCAATGAGGAGGAAATTTACTCAAAAGTAGATTTTGCATACACTTTTCCCTGGAAATTCCAATCCATGAAAATTATTCCAATGTAGCTGAAAAATTCAAATTTATAAGATAAGCATAATTACTACATAGAAAATATACAAGCTAATATTCACACCTGAAAAAATAAAATTTTATCAACTAACGTGAGAAAATAAGGGGAAACCAGAAGATTCCATTAATAACATTATAATAGAGACTAAAATTAGAAATAAAGTTAGTAAGAAAAAACTGTTTCACAACATTCTGCCCTTTGAATTCTTTTGAAATTTTTTTATTTTTTATTTATTTATTTATTTATTTATTTATTTATTTATTTATTTATTTATTTATTTTTGCAGTACTAGGGATGGAACCCAGGGGCATTCTACCTCTGACCTATATCCCCAGCCCTATTTTTAATTCTTTATTTGGAAACAGGGTCTCACTAAGTTGAGGAGGGTCTCACTAAGTAGCTGAGGTTGGCCGTGAACTATCAATCCTGTCTCAAACTCCCAAGTACTGGGATTACAAGCATGTGCCACCACACCTAGCTTAGAAAGATATTTTTTAAAAGTTTCAAATTTTCATGTGACAAATGGTAATTATAAATGCATGCAGTTCATACTTATGAAAGCATTAAGATGAAGCACTTGTAATTCCACCATACTGAACTTCTCTGAACAGTAATGTCTTCATCATAGCTCCCGAGATTTAGTCCAACAGCAACGATGAAAATAATTATTATGACCAGTAAATATTTTCTTCCTAGAAATTCTTTAGGTCTCTTTCCGTGAATGAGCTTTCTGGGTCCTTTTTTTTTTTTTTTTTTTTTTGATGAGCAGGGACTGTCCATTGTAATCCACATTATGCGACAATCCTTGGTGCATTATGCAGACCATATTTTCGCTTCGGTGAAGTAGGTGGTAGAAACAATGGTGTAGATTCCTTTTTAGTAATAACCTGGGAGGACCAGTGGAAAAATAGGAAAATGTTAGAAGCATTCTAATTGTTCATTATTAGTAGTTTTCCTTTGGAGTTTGTAACAATGATACCAGATATTTGCCTTGTTTCTGTAACTTAATATTGACTGCTGTCTCCACCCATCAACATCCTCTTTGTGTATTTCATTGCTTATATTTTTACATTATTCATCAGTACACAGAATTATTACATGCATTTTATGTGCATTTATGCACAAAAACAATGAACGGTGTCTAAAAATTACAATGAAAACAACAAAAGGAACTCAGCCCATTTGTAGAGAAAGATTAGTAAATCATTAAAATAAGGAAGCTAGAATGAAATTTTGAAGCCATTTGATTAGAATGACTGACAGATTATGTGGGAAAAACACAATTCCTGTTATTACATGAAACTGTTTCAGGATAATTTGTTACACAGTAATATTTACCCTAAACAGCAATGCCAACTAGCTACCACCAAAGAATCATCAAACTTAAGGAAAACACAGTATACTAATAAACTTATATCTAACCAAGGAAGCCTCCCCCAATCACATGAGTAGAATGGTCTTTACAATCATACCGCCAAGGGAGTATTATGCCAGGCAGAGATGGGAGTGAAGAACCCTGGATAAAAATACCCCGACAAGTCCCTTAATGTTGGCAAGTGCCACTCTTTGGATAAAAAACAAGGTTGATGGAAGTATTCCTTCTTGCAACTATCATTTCCTAAAAAGAAAAAAGAAATACTGTAAGGTGAGATGTATGTCACTCTAATGCTACTCTAAATGTATCAAGGGAGCCGGGCGTGGTGGCGAACGCTTGTAATCCCAGCATCCGGGAGGCTGAGACCGGAGGATCCGGGTTCACGGCCAGCCTCAGCTACCTAGTGAGGCACTCCGCAACTTAGTGAGACTCGGTTTCAAAATAATAAAAGAATAAAAAATAGGGATGGGGGTATAGCTCAGAGGTAGAATCCCCTGAGTTCAATCCCCAGTACCGCAAAAAAAAAAAAAAAATGTATCAAGGAAGTGGATATTCATGTTGAATATTTTTATAAATTTCAGCTAACAATTATAAACACATTCTCAATCAATCCTGTCGCCAAGTCAAGTTTACAACTTTCAATGACTTACTACTTTTCACTATCACAGTTTTGCCGTTTCCATAAAATTGTCCTCTTTATCACTGCACAATACTATATTTGTGAAAACATACTGTCAAGTTTTATTACCAATAATGGGTATTTGGCCATTTCCTTTAAAGAATTATTTTGTACTGCCATGGTTATAAGTAGGTAAATTAAATAAAGGGTCATGCTGTCTACACATATATAACAACCTTACATTGGTTAAAAAAAAAAAAAGCTATTTGACGAATTACTTCATGGTTGGAAATGTAGCTCAATGGTAATGCAGTTTTCTCCAGAGGAATTGGGTTTGATTCACTATTCACTAAACAAAGAATAAAAATATGGCAGACTAATTCACTTATTCTTAGGCATGTCAGAAAATTTCTTTCCTTTTTTTTTTTTTTTTTTGCGGTACTGGGGATGGAACTCAGGGGCATTCTACCTCTGAGCTACACCCCCAGGCCTATTTTTTATTCTTTATTTTGAAACCGAGTCTCACTAAGTTGCGGAGTGCCTCACTAGGTAGCTGAGGCTGGCCGCGAACCCAGATCCTCCGGTCTCAGCCTCCCAAATGCTGGGATTACAAGCGTGCGCCACCACTCCCGGCCATGTCAGAAAATTTCAAAGAACAATGTCTGAACCTGTTGTTAATTTCCTGAGCCTAGGGTATGTCTCATATCAAAAACAATACCATAACCTCCTTACCTGTGTCTCAAAGTTCTATTAGAGATTCCAATGGCAGGAATGTAATCCTGATGTTGCTGTCAGCCATATTCAGGTGACCTTCAATATGTCTCTCATTGTGATCACCTGAAAAACATAGTAACCAATATACAAAGGGTTATACATAAATCAAGCAGAATATACCGATCAGAATAGCATTAGGCGGCCAAAGCACAATAAATGGAAAATCCCACCAGCAATGGAATTGCAAAAACACTAAAAATATTTAAGTGTATTCCTTGCTAATTTTGTACAATCTGTAAGATCCCCAAAACTTACTTAAAATCCTTCAGTCAGAATCAACCACGATAAAATGAAGCGAACAATCCATGCTCCATTTACATCAAGGTCAACTAAGGGGATTGGGAATGTACCACAGTGACAGAGAATGTACTAAACATGTGTGGTGTATGAGGTCCTGGTTTCAATCATCAGCAATGTGTGCATGTATACACACACACACTTATACGTGTACACACATGTGGGTATATGTGCATGCATAACATGTGTATATTTTACATAAATAAAAAGGTTAACTTTCAACTTATTCCAAATGTAATATCTCCTGCAACATCTTTGTTCCCACAAGTATGGCCTTGCCACTACGAAAATATACTCTTTATAGCATTTTTCAGTTACTATTTTTTTTCACTAATGTTTCTCAACAAAGATATAATTGCTTTGCACCTACCTAAAATTGCATCCCTTCTTACCTTAGGTAACATAAGAGTCCTTGTTTCATTGTAGGGTTCTGCTTCACTGTAAGTTGCATACTCTTCATGAAGTTACTAAAAAAGCATTCGTAAGGACCTCTGGGAATAAAAAGCTGGGTATGACAACCCAGTGTTCTCATGATGTTAACAGGCAAGTCTGAAAACAAGTGGATTGTCTCTTCCACATTTCCTTGTTTAACTGTTCCTTTTTAAACACCTTTACAAAAATTCAAGAAACATAAAAGCAGCAGCAATCCTATTCTCATTTCTATGTGCAGGGCTGTTAGGATTTTGCCATAGAAAATTCCTCCCATTCGCACAGGACATATTCATTCAACATTTTTGTCATGCAACAATTCACAAGTATGTGTACATCTTTTGATTTTCAAATGGCATGTACAAAAATTTCAAACAATGATAAAATGGCCAACATTATAACACTGAGAAATATTGTTTCACTTTTAGAATTATCTTTCCTCATGTGTAATTAATGCTTCATAACTAGCTATTAACATTTCAGTTAGAAGAAGTAGATGCATATGTACACACATCTAAAACTAATAAATAAAATTTGATGTTTGTTCAATTTAAAAGATTATAAAACACATTTCCCATTGGAGTAATACTTTGGTGCCTGAATTACATTCATGTTAAATAAGCTATAATAATTATGGTCTTTCTTTCATTGCTATTTCAGATATTTATACTATAATTTTATATTAAACATTAACATTTTCATGTTAGCATACTTTTGTAAATTAGAATAGATAAAATCCCCATAGCCAATAATAACTTTTCAATAATTTTGTATACTCTCACAATTTGATTATCTTTGCCAAATTGTGATACAAAGATACTGATTTTAGCATTGATACTTTGATCAATGCTAAAGAGAATCTTCATAGAACTTCAATCTTTGCATTATTAAGTAGCAGTGACAATTGTCTCTATGGGGTGGTATATACCAGAAGTCATAGAAACATTACAAGAAATTTTTAAAATGCTATTTGAAAAAAGTTCTATTCATAACCACAATTTTTTGTTCTCAAAGATATATAAATATGGAAATAGACTTGGAAAACAAATAGATATGAGCCTTTGTATTTACCTTACAGTTTTCAAACACTTAAATCTATAAGCAAGTCAGATTCTAAAACCTGTCAGCTTAAAAAATGTGAGTTCTAAAATTCACAATATAAAAGTTAAGATGTAAAGAAATAAGCAAAAAAGTGACAATAAGATTATTAATACCTTAGAATAAGCAATAGCCCAACTATACCACCAAGCATGATTTTAGGTATTTACATGACTATAATATAAATATATATATATATATATATATATATATATATATAAATAAATATGCAATGAACAAATACAGAAAAGTAACAATGATTTTAACAATATTATAACATGCAATCTGTCTGACTTAAACTGACAATTCCCTTCTCATATTGTCTATGTTCTGTTTAAAGATAAGAATATGTCCCAATGTTCTCACTTTTTAAGTACAAAATACACACAAAGATTATTTTTCTTATATAGGAAACACTATCAGTCAAAACTTGTGAAGGCGATCTTGTGTATCACTGCCCCACTAAAAAAATCAAACACCAACAGGTTACAGTCTTAATATTAATTATCTGGTGCATCGAGAGACCATTTATAGGAGTCAATTCAATGATGGCATTCTTAAATAAATTTTACAAATTTATAGTTTGCTGAGACTCTGTGCATTGGGAAATTTTTTTTAAGTGATGTAGGTATCTGTTATTTACAAATTTGTCTTGAATACCGTCATGCAGTCTAAGTAAGTAAAATATATTAATTCAAAGAGGTAGAAGAGAATTTTCCTTATAAAATATATTTCATAGGATAATTGTAAAAATATACTTATCTAATATTCTATTAGTAGTATGAGTATAAATTGTGATTGGGGCTTTCAATGTATAATAGGAGCAATTATCTATAGTTAAAATACATTCTGTTCCTTTATATGAAAACTCAAAATTTTAAATACGCATCCTTAACATTTTTCTTCCTTTAACCACATATTGAACATAGAACAAAATACATGTATTTTAAGAAACCTAGAATTTTGTCATTTTCGCCAGCAAAAAAATTGGAGATAACAATGAAACCAGGAAGTACTACAATGACTTATTTACAAAATTATACTTTATGAGACTCTATACATCTAGAGAGACTAGATGTTAAAAATTAAAATTTTGTATTAGACTATTTACAAAGTTGTCTTGAATATTGTCATGCAACCAAGGGAACACATACAGAACTTTGTATAGTTCCAAGAGGTAGTACAAAATCTTTAATTGTTTTCATCCTGAAAGTCAACAGAAAAAAAGAATTGTCAGGAAGCTCAGACCATCCAGAAAGGTCAATTGAATTAACCTGCCATTTCAATGTATGTTTATATTTAATATGCAATTCATACTTGATATAAAAGCAAACTTTCATTCTATGTGAATGGGGCAGTTGTGTCTTGCCAATTTTCTCTAACACCTAGATTAATATATGATAAATTTTATATAGCTTCATGAGCTATTTTGTGATAATTTACATGACTGCTACATTAATTCCAATGACAGTATTACTAATGAATTTATAGTATATTTACAAAATTATACTTTGTGAAACTCTTGATACCATCCAGAATTACTAGATGTTTAAAATTTAAAATTGCATTTGCTCATTATTTACAAAATTGAGCTGGATTTCCCCATGGATTTTTTCATAGACTAACCATGTAATTTAGAAATTGTATAAAACTTAAAATGAATTGCATCATGAACCTTGGTTTACACAGGAAAAAGATAGTTACGTATCTCTCACATAAAACAGTATTTTTTTACACAAAATGGACACCCCTTAATGATTACAATCTAATTAATCTTTTAACTAAACTGTGGTTTAAAACCACTGTTTTCCTCTCTAACATGACACCATGTGTATATGTAACATATCAACTCCAGGAGGCTTTTGTTATTGCAATTTGCAAGTGATTTCTTTTTAGAAACCACAGCAATACAATCAAGCAGATACAAAAGGTTAAATATTCTACCACCAAAAGAACATTTTCCTCAATCTTTTCATGTCAACAACTCACATACCTTTATAGAGCTGAAATCCTATAGAGCAACCATTAGAAACATACTCAATTAATAAACCCAGAGAGCTACACACCTATCACTTCTAAAATCATTTGCAATACTTACAACATTTCAACTGTTTAATCATACTTTTTAACAGAGTGATGGTTCAAAATATGTATGTTCATCATCTCTATATAAAAAAATGATATCACAAAATAACCAACATACTTTTCCACATTTCTTGCAACCAGCAATTTATTATGTAGAGAAGTAAATGCCTCTATTAATTATAAATGGGTTATTTTTAAACATGCTTATCAGTAATGTCTCTCTCTGTAGGATGGGTGTTTAAAGTATATATATCGACACTGTGAGATTGTGTGTGTGCGTTTGTGTGTCTAAAAATACTACTCAATGCAGAGACTTGTCTATCATTCCAACAAAGGTTTCCTATATTTTAAATATATATATATATATATATATATATATATATATATATACATTCAAAAGTAACAAAAGTCTGCACATCCACAATGGTAAAAAAAAAGTATGTGTGCATACACACAACTAGCAGCCAAAGAAGAGATTTCCTATACACCAAATTAAAAAAGGGCTAATACTTCCAATAGTAAATTGCAATTTTAGCTATAGCTTAACATTAAGAGTGTATATGAGTGGGAGTGTTTCTAAAAATAAAGAAATTCAGATATTATACAAGATGTATTTCTATTATTCACACAGCAATATCCTTGAATGCTCTGTCCTATCATCCAACAACTGCATAAACGCAGGTAGAAACAAGCTGACAATTAGCATGACATAAGAAAAGATATGTAAATTTATATAACTTATGAATATAAATGACATTTTAAATACTTTTTCAGAGAATATATAACTTAAAACAAAAGCAGGGAATGATAGCTCACACCTATTATCCCAGAACTTGGGAGGCTGAGACAGGAGGACTGCAGGCTTGAGGCCAGTCTCAAAAATTTAGTAAGATCCTCAACAATTTAGTGAGACTCTGTCTCAAAAATAAAAAAATAAAATAAAATAGCTATTGTTATAGCCTAGAGGTAGACTGCTCCTGGGTTCAATCCCCAGTATTACTAAATAAATGAAAAAAATAAAACTCAAAAATTAAAAAAAAACAAAAATAAAAAAAATTGTTCAAAATCAAACTTAATCCTGGCATAGTAACAAATTCCTATGATCCCAGTACTTGAGAGGCTGAGACAGGGGGATCACAAGTTCAAGGGCAGTCTCATAGCAAGACTCTCAGCAACCTAGTGAAAAATTGTTTCAAAAACAAAGGGGTGGGCGGGGGTATAGTTCATAAAGATGCTGATTTTAGATGTTTACTTTTAAAATATAGTAACAAAAGTATGACTGTCAAGCAGGCAAGAGCAGCTAATCCCAGTACTCTAATTCCAGTACTTGGGAGGTGAAGACAGGAGGATCACAGGTTCAAGCCCATCTTCAGCAACCTAGCAAGACTGTTTCAAAACAAAACCAAACAAAAATAAGAAGTGCTGGGCGTATAGCTCAGAGGTAGAATGCCCCTGGGTTCAATCTCGGTACCACCAAAAATAAAATATAAATAAAATGTAACTTTAGACAGGAGAGGGTTGAGAAGAATTTTTACCTACCAAATATATAACTTAAAAAAGTGCAAACACGCCGGGCGTGGTGGCGCATGCTTGTAATCCCAGCATTCGGGAGGCTGAGACCGGAGGATCCGGGTTCGCGGCCAGCCTCAGCTACCTAGTGAGGCACTCTGCAACTTAGTGAGACTCGGTTTCAAAATAAAGAATAAAAAAAAAATAGGGCTGGGGGTGTAGCTCGGAGGTAGAATGCCCCTGAGTTCAATCCCCAGTACCGCAAAAAAAAAAAGTGCAAACCCAAATTATCTTATGATATTCATACATGTATTTACAAATTGTACTCCATTAAACAAGAAAGTCTCAAACATGGTCTATCAATTCTAGTTAACCAAATTAAAGTGATTCTGCTCTCTTCTGAAAATTAAAAAAAATACAAGCAATCTGATGCAAAAGTAGCATTTATCTATCATACTATCTAGTAGACAATATCATACAGCAAAATAATGAATTGTTTTACATAAACATGCAGATGTATGTATATGTGTGTATAATACCTGCATATACATACATAAATTGTGTGTTGGTAACCTCTATAAACCCAAAACTAAACATTTAGAGCAAAACCAGTTATAAAACGTGGCTATTTTATAGTAAACTCAACAAAATCGCCATTCTTCCGGTCAATTATTTACATATAGATGATGTGACAACCACTGAGGTGGAAAAAGCCTCTCGGTATATCTATTTGCATTTCTCTATGCTTTAAAAATTATATTGTCAGGAAGAGGAGGGAGGAGGGCGAGTACTGTGAGGAAGCACAAGAGCTGTGTGCATTTATGTTTCTATCACTCAGATCCTCTTTATGATGTATAATTCCTATGCACCAATAAAAACATATCATCCAGATAAGTAACAGGTGTTCCTGTGACCAGACGACGAACTCAGGCTTATTGTACCACTGCTAGCATCCTCTAAAATGTAAGCATTTCAACTAAACGTTCACTACATTTTAACATCATATTGCACTGACAAATGGAAAATTTTCTAACCTGTTACTGGACCACATGTGAAATAATTTTGCCATACAAAGAACTCCGTATTTCTGTACAAACACATTCGAAAACCATAAAGGAATGCTGTTTCAGACATCATCCCCATTGCTATAATCCCACACGACAGAGAAAGGAAGATCTGCTCACAGTTCTATAGATTTTAGAGGTTCAGTCCAAGGCAGGCCAGGTCTGAGGAACTTAGGGCATAGCAGCAAGAGGCAGTAACAGGGAAAGAACAAAGCTTGGCTCTCACATCATGGAGGCTAGAGCAACAGTGCAAGCAGGGGGAGAAGGGACCATGTATAATCCCTAAGGCCACACCCCCAGGGAGCCCTCTTCTGAAACCAAGACCCACCTCCAATATTGATGTCTTATTTCCCTGAGATACGGGGAACATTCTAAATTCAAAGCACAAAGGCCAAACAAAATTTGCAAGATTTCCACCATGTTACATCAGTGTGAGACACACTGATGTATAACAGGTGTATATATGTAAATATAATTAGACATCACTCATGTCTATCTTATTCAGATGAATATGCAGTATTATATGTTACATATATCATATCAATGCTACTGCTTACACCACAACTTAAAAATTAAACCCAATGATCAAATGAACACAGGAAACCTAGATTTAACATTGTTTGTACAAATAATACTAGCTCTATCCTAATACTTTTTAGGTATTTATGTGTCTATGTTAGCAAATTAGATGTTTAAATTTTTTAAACAAAAGCAATGTATAACAAAATGTGTAACAATATCCTTCAGCAATGAATTAATTTGGGGAGGCAATTTAATGAATTATGTTGAGTGGCGTCATAACTATCTACCAGCCAAAGGCATTGGTCTACCTTATTAGAATATTCACAAAATGCATGTATATCCCCAGCATGTTCACATGAACTAAACCCTGAAAGCATTACAAAAACTATCTCTGTACATTGGCCCAGTCTTCCAAAGTCCACCCTCTTATATCCTAAATCCACATCTTAAACTTGGCTAATACAAAGAGTAATTCCTCTAAACAACCAACAATATCATAATCTTAACAAGTTCTCTTCAAATGCAAAATATCCTACATTTCTAATCCTTACAAGATTTACTAACACAATCTTTTTGTCTATTATATGCAGAACAATGCAAAACTTGCTCAATCCTGAGTATCTGAGTGTTTGTAGAAGCTGACGTCTTTGCACTTACATCACGAAAAGAACATCTTACACCATACACATTCTAATGTAAAGATGCTTCAAAAACAAACACATTCATCCCTTTCAAGCATACAGTAGTTATAATTTCATATATAACAGCTATATACATAGAGCAACCCTGGAGAAGGGAATCACCGAAAAAATCCAATCTAAGGACTTTTAACATACATAAAGAGGTATTATCCTACTTTATAATCATGTATTGATATATTTCTCATGTTCAGTAATCTCTATCAAGAAAATGTCATAAAATTATATTTGGGTATTTCTTATACTGCATTCTCAAATTTCCTTTTTTCTTTTTGAGATATTGAGGTTCCCTCCCAGAGGTGCTCCACTGCTCAGCTACATACCACATGCCTTTTTCTTAGTTTTGATTTTCAAACAGTCTCTTCTGAAGTTTCCCAGGGTGTCCTCAGACCTGCAAGATTCCTTATTGGCCTTTCAAGTCACTGGAATTACATGTGTGTGGCACCACGCCCAGGTCTTGTTTCTGATTAACATCTAAAGCACTTTCCATGTTCCCGTGCTCTATTATATTTATTACATGTTTAAATGAATTACAACACCACTACCAAAACATAATTCCTATTTTTTAAATAAACTCATAAGCTAATTATGTTCAGCAAAATAAAACAGAAGCATTAGAGCTGTTTTACAACATTAGCAGAAGGAAAAAATAATCTGTTGCATATGCATATTACATTCATAAGGTTTTTAGTGATAAGTCTTAACAAGACCTGTGGATACTTCATACGTAGAATTTTCATTCTTCGTCTTTCTCTTTCCAAATCCAAGGCTTATACAATGAAATATAACTATTGGAAAGACATATGCAGATCTATTTATCTATATAATTCAGGCCAGTATTACTTTGTCTTGCCTGCCTGAGATTTTGTATCTGGCGAAACTTGTACCTGAAATCAATTGTTTTCCTTGTCCTTCTATCCATATATTTCTGCAGAGTTGACTTGTCTACTTCGGTTTGTGCAGAAGAGCACAAATATTTTAAGTCTTGGGTCCCTGAAATAATCTTCATTTCAGTAGATACCTTTTATGCACTTGACCAGCCAAGTCTTAGATGGCCTTTGGGGGAGGACCCTGGAGAGCTGCTGTCCTCAGGGTGTAGGAGCAGGTCAATGAACAGATCAGGACACTGGCTCTCCATAGGGGCGCTGGCCAGTAGCCTCTCTCAGCAGCTCTCTGTCTAGAGGGATAGGACTTGCACAGCAGTTCATCTATGAAAGTGCTGTAAAGCTCCAGAAGAATTGGCAAACCAGACTTATATCAATGCTGGGGCAGTCAATCAGGATGCAGCTCTCTCTTGTCTATGTCAATGAAAAAAAGCTCACACATATACACAGATTCATCCTGTTTTTCATACTCAGTATTTATGGAGATAATATTAAAGCAGAGAATGAGATTTAAGTGCAACAAAATGCATGGGTCCAAGTGTTGCGTGTCCGACACTGGGAAATTTAGTTTTTACTGTCGCATTTAGATGCACTTCAGCTTATGCAATTTTTGTCATCTTCTGTTTTCCTAACGCTGTTTAAACAGGCCAAGTTCATATTTATGATGAAAGCCTGATGAGGTTTGTCGTGTCTTCACAAAACAGTTCTGCTACATAAATTAAAGAATGGCAGGCTAAAAGAAAGGGGAGTGGTTGAAAATTTGTAACTCTAGGTTACATGACCACATCTTCAGCTGGAGTCTGAACAATGCCTGGCTTTCATCAATTTCCTAGAGCAAAAACCCTAACTCGTCATTTTGGCTGCATTTATTATGAATTAGGACGACTTTGTTGTCTCCTCACAGGCATCATCCCTCTATATCTTCATGATTCACAGTAAAATATAACAGTCATTCCAAAAAGAGGTTTTGAATGTAGACGAATCCAATATATTTGGCATATTATGTCCTGATTATTTTCTGGTAGATTTATCAACGGTGGGGCCGTCAAGCAGAATGTAGCTCCCACTTGTCTACGCTAATGAAAAATGGCTTGCACATATACACATACTCATCCTGTTTTTTACTTAGTATTTCTTCCCCTACAAATCTGTTCATATTTTTCTTTCCCAATTTTTGAAAAGTTTTTTTTTTCTTTTACACGGAGATCTAGATCATGTTCGTAGTACATATTCATTAATCAAAAAATACATTAAGATTTTATAGGTATTCTAGTATTCAGAAGAGCAAGTAACCAACCTATTTTCCAGAATATATTCCAAAGAATGGAATGGACTATTCCATATATTCCAAAGAATGACAGATATATTTTTACTCATTTTTCATGTGGTCAACTGCTCTCTGACCCAAGTTAAATCCATCTTGACCTCTAACAGGAATACCCTCTTGATTTCTAAGATTTACACAAAGGAAAAGTTCAAGTAAACCCATGTTTTATTTTATTTTAACCTGTGGTATTTATTCTCCAGTGAGCTAGCCTAAAGCAGGTCCAGGCACACAATAAAAGAAAATCTTAAGCATTCTTTTTTTCTTTTTCCATAAAACATCCACCCAGGAATAGCAATGCACTGTAGGTACCTTTTAATTGTTGAAATAGGTAACTAATTCAGAGCAACACAGCTTCCCCCAATTTGCTGACCGGCCTTCTCCTTCACCTAAATCCTAACAGAGAATGAAAAATGGAGGGTAAGATTGAAAGCCAAATGTGGACTCCACTTTACTAAGAAGCACATTTCTTTTTTTGTGTGTGGTAATGGGGATTGAACCCAGAGGCATTCTACCTTCGAGCTACATCCCCAGCCTGTTTTTATTTCTTATTTGGAAACAGGGTCTCACTAGGTTGATGAGAGTCTCACTACTTGCTGAAGCTGTCCTCGAACCTGTGATTCTCCTGTCTCAGCTTCCAAGTCCTGGGATGACAAGCATGCGCCATCACACCGGCCTGGAGCACATTTCTTGACCAATTATTCTTTCACATATTAATTCTATCAGTTATTTTGATACAGTATACCAACAAAAAATGGATTATTCATGAAGTACATATTAGATGCCAATTAATTTTCTAGGCCTTAGTAACTAAGCAATAGAAAAATACTAATGCCTTAAATAAAACTAAAAATACAAAAATTCCAGAAATCATTAAACTTATAAGAATCATTATTTTCTTCCTATCTATTGCATTATGCACCTATATTTTGAAATATGGTCTCACTAAGTTGCAGAAGGCCTCACTAAGTAGCTGAAGCTGGCCATGAACCTGCGACCCTCCTGTCTCAGCCTCCCAAGTACTGGGATTGCAAGTGTATGCCACCATGCCTGGCTCAAAATAAAATATAAAAAAAGCTGGGTATGTAGCTCAGTGATAGTGCACCCCTGGGTTCAATCCCTAATACCACCAAAAAAGTAATGCTAATTGCCCTGATTTAATCACTGTAGGCTGTATACATGCATCAAATTATCTTGTTATACCCCCAAAATGTGTTTAATTATTATATAACAAAAATATTTTTGAGTGTGGTGCTGGGGATTGAACCCGGGGGCATTCTACCTCCGAGGTACACCCCTAGTCCTATTTGTTATTCCTTATTTTGAAACAGGGTCTCACTAAGTTGAGGAGGGCCTCACTAAGTAGCTGAGGCTGGCCACGAACCCAGCCTCCAATCTCAGCCTCCCAAATACTGGGATTACAAGCGTGCGCTACTATGCCTGCCTAAAACTTTTTCTATTTTTTATTTATTTATTTATTTATTTTTTTTTTTTTTTTTGTGGTACTGGGGATTGAACTCAGGGGCATTCTACCTCCGAGCTATACCGCCAGCCCTATTTTTAATTCTTTATTTTGAAACCGAGTCTCAATAAGTTGTGGAGTGCCTCACTAGGTAGCTGAGGCTGGCTGCGAACCCGGATCCTCCAGTCTCAGCCTCCCGAATGCTGGGATTACAAGGATGCGCCACCACACTCGGCTAAAACTTTTTTTAAAAGATTAAAATATATAAGGAAAAAAGATAGTAATATATGATATTAAATAGTGAAATACATAAATACATAAATAAATAAATAAATGCAATAGATAGGAAGAAAATGATTCTTATAAGATTAATGATTTCTAGAATTTTTGTATTTTTTACTCAAAGTGAATTTAGAATTGGTCAAATTGAATTGAATTTGAATGGCTGATTCATTATTTGGAAAACAGTAAAATGCTTCTTTCCTCACAGGAGTAAGAAAACTTTCAAAGTTCACTAGTCATTTTCACATTTACAAATACGTTGTAAGTTCAGAATATTATAGTGATGCATGCATAATGACCTTTATAGCAGAAAATTCGCAGAAGCCAAATTATAGAACCATCCTAGGTATCCATCAACAGATGATTACAATTATGGTATGCACTCAACGGAATTCTCAGCAATAAAGAACTAACAAACTTATGTCATTTGCAGGAAAATAAATAGACCTGGAGAATATTATGTTAAGTGAGGTTAGTCAAGTAACAGAGAGTGAAAGGTCATGTTTTCTCTCAAAGGCAGAAGCTAGAGAGTAATCAGAATATAAGAGGGACTTTAGATTTTGGAGAGGAAACCCCAATAGAGCAAGGAGATGGTTCAGGGGAAGGTGGAGGTGGGGGAACAGAGAATTAAAAATGGAAACACTTCCACAGATGTTCTATACATGTGAGGATACCAATGCCAACTTCCACAGATGTTCTGTACATGTGAGAATGCCAATGCCAGCCTCAATATCTTGCATGAGGAAGGAGGGTAGAGTGGATAGAGAGACTGGAGAAAGCCCACTAAGTGCTATGTGCATGTATATCACTATCACTTTCAACTATATTATGATGTGAGACTATAATGCACCAATAAAAAGTACATAAACACAAAAATGCTACATTTCATTATGTTGTCCACTTCATATAAATGAACAGTCATACAACAGCACTTTCAGAAAATGGGTGTTTCATTCTGAATATGACCACCCCATTGTTCTCTGAAGTATTTTGTCTGAGAATATTAGCATCTGTCAGCTTCTTAAACATTAATATCCATATCTAGACCTCATGAGTCAGAAACTACAATTTCAACCATGTAAAAACCCCTCCAGATGATTCACATACACTAAAGCTGTTTAGAAATTCCCTTCACTTATTGTGATAAGCATAACAAAAGCTGACATTTAATTGGCACATCTTGTTAATCACAAAGATCTTAACACAAGACCGTGAGGTAAACATGTCTCATGCATGAGGTTATCAAGAAAGGGAATAGAAACTAGCATCACAACTGTCTAAGAATCACCACTACAAAGGAAAGCTTCTCAAAAGGTGAAATATCCAGGCATTGCCTCAGTTTATATATCTATCTTCATGCAATTTAAGGACATGCTCCAACCACTGTAAGCTCGGTTATGTTAATCCTTTTCCTTCCTCCAATCACCGATTCACTCAATGATACATTGTTAGCCCATTCCTTCTTTACTCTTACGAAACTACTCTATCATAAGTTAGCTTGAATGGACCAAAGATTAATTTGCAGAGCCAGTAACTGTCGTAAGGGTAAACAAATGAGCCAAAAACTGTTCCCTAACCAAAAAAAATAGTTTATCCCTTCGAGTGATATTGACCTATATTCTTTAGGGCATCTTTAAAGAGGAAATGTCGCACGAATAGTCTTTTGATGGAGATAAACCAACAACTATCACTTTGTCCTCTAAGTTTTACTAAACATTCCAAGGTCAAAGAACCCGTGTCAACACTGTATCTCAGCAAACTCAAGTTATACCCATGGCTTCCTTTCCTCTCAAGTGTATACTTCTAATTTAATTCAGTCGATAGGAAGCATACCTCTCTTCTCTCACACGATCCAGTATTTCCCTATCAGCCAGGATTAGGGACACAAGTTAAACAAGTTAATATCTGGGGTATTATTAAATATATTCAATCAATAAAGTGAAAATCCAGAAAAGGGTTTCTCCACCTTAATTTTATTTATTTTTGCTACTAGAGATTGAAGCCAGGGACATTCTATCTCTGAGCTACACCTCCAACCCTTTTTACTTTTTTGAATTTTAAAACAGGGTTCCCTAAGTTGTTGAAGGTCTCACTAAATTATTGAGGCTGGCCTTGAACCGATGATCTTCCTGTCTCAATGGGAATTGCAGGCATGCACCACTACACTAGGCCTCTGTTTTAACTTTTAAATGAATGTTCATTCCCTGAACCCCAATTACCTTTTAATGATACCAACAGTCCCTTGTCATGTGGTCACACAATATTAAAACCCATATTGTTCCTTAATATATACATACATGTATATATATATATGTATATATATATATATAATATACACACTACCAACTAAGATGATATGTATATAACATGATATGTATATAAACACACACATATATATAGACACACACACACACACACCATATATTATCATCTAATGACAGGATAAGATCATTAAGTATTTGTAAACAGCCCTGTTCCACATTAACTGTTTAAATATCTAATCATATAATGTCAACCATGGATAACAAACAATGCATTCATCATACAAGAAAAATAAATATCACAGGATAAAATAAAATTAGAGTTATGATCCAAACAATATATGATACCTGGCAAATTATTTTATCTCCTAAGATCAGCAACAAGTACACAATGCCAATTTCATATTCTTAACTGCATCAGAGTCAAAACATCTAAGATTCTATGTCTTGCCAAGATACAAACATGATGATTAACTCAAAGTAGAATTAGAGGAATTAGCCTAATGATAGAACTGAAAATAAATAACAAATAAGACAGTCATCCCTCTGAATGTATCTTAAGTATTCTGATAAAAACATTAAGTTTATACTAGACCAAAACAATAATAAACCAATTTCTCATCAATATAGTAAAAGCAGAAGCTATCTCAGTGAAACTTTCATAGAAGGTTAGAATTGGTGATGACAGTAATGAAGGGAAATTCATAGTTGATTCTAAGTCCTTACTCTCTTCAATTTATCACTTGAAATGCATAATATCAAAAACAAAAAATGATGAGGTCTCTCAGTGCTATGGACACAGAAGACACTTGTCAAAAAGAACCTGCACTAATGGTTCTCTAATTTTCCTCTGTTGAACGAGAAAAAAAAAAAAAAACTACCTCTCTACCTCTCCATTCCCCTTAGCCTGAAATGTATTGATGGGAGAAATCTTGTGAAATTTGCGGTCTAAAAACTTGAATTCAGAATATTCATTTCCAGAACCCTTGAATGGACGCTTAGGCTGGACTTCAGAGTCACCATATTGAGGCTCGCTTCATCATGCTCAGTAAACACAGCTCATCATAAATCCAGCCAAGGTCTTTGCCAAGGTCTTTTGGAAAATTTAATAAAAAAAAAAAGTATGGAGCTGGGGTTGTGGTCCAGTAGTAAAATACATGCTTAGCATGCAGGAAGACCTGGGTTCAATCCCAAGCACACACATGAAAAAAAAAAAAGTTTAAATTTTAAAAAAGTATCTACAGAAATAAGATTTCTATCCATGGACAGCCCTGGCCTGGTAGAATGAGTTTTATATGATAATCAATGTGAAAACAGCACCATGTAAGTCAACTGCCACACAATGAAGAGGATGATAGGAAAAAAGTCCCAATAAACATGGGCAGGCAGGTGAGCAGACAGACACACACTACACCAATCTGTCATTAGAATGAGATTTGGGGTCTCCTAGAACAAGACATGGTGTGGTTTTTCTCCCCAATACTATGGATTGGACTCAGGTGCTCTTTACCACTGAGCTACATCCCCAGATGTTTTCAATTTTGAGACAGTGTCTCACCACATTTCTGGGGCTGGCCTCAGCCTCCTACATAGTTGGGATCACAGCCACATGCCACTGCATCCAACTCTAAATCGAGTATCTTATACGCCTCTTTCACAAGCACATTGTCCAATAAATTGCAATGAGAATATTCTCATGTCACCACAGGCACAACAACTTGCTATTCTCCCCAGTAATTAAAAACCAATTTAAAGACCTAGGATGCAAATTTAAACCTTTATTGTTACATCTGGTTGGGTGATTTGTTACCAGAGTTTTTTTTTTAATCTTACTACTAACAATTGTGGGCCATGTGATCCATACCCATATAAGATGGCAGACTTAAGTAATCGAAGTTTATCTTCTGACTGTTCCATCAAAGGGCTATTCTTCAATTTTTCTCCCTCTCTTCAGGCCTCTCTACTTTCTGGAGACAAAAATATCCAGACCATGCCAAGTAATAACCCTAAAATGGCTTTTCAATACACAAATACAGAAGACTTGCCTTACACTTTAAATTAAAAAAACTAATAATGATTAAGAATAGTGAGGAAGGCATGTCAAAAGCCAAGACAGCACCAGGCGTGGTAGCACATGCATGTAATTCCAGTATTTAGGAGGCTGAGACAAGAGGATTGCAAATTTGAGGATAGTCTCAGCAAATAGTGAGATTCTCATTCACCTATGGAGACCTTATTTCAAAATAAAAATAAAATAGAGCTGGAAGTGTAGCTTGGAGGTAGAATGCCCCAGGGCTCAATTCCCAGTAAAACACACACACACACACACAAAACAAAAAAAAAAAAACAAGATAGACCAAAAACTAAGCCTTCTGCACCAATTAGCCAAGTTGTGACTACAGAAGAAAAAATCCTGAGAGAAATTAGGATTTTTGCTCTAGGGGACACATGAATGACAAGAAAGCAAAACAGCCTTATCATGCATATGGAGAAAATGTTATGGTTCTGTAAAGATCAAACCAGCCACAATATTGCCTTAAGTCCACTCCTAATTTGGAACAAGGCTCTAATTCTTTCCAATCCTATGAAAGTCGAGAGAAAGAAGGAATCTGCAGGGACAAAAGTATTCATCTAACAGTGTCTGGCTGGTGAGGTTTAAGGAATAAAGCCATCATTACACCATGCAAGTTCAAGAAGAAACACTAACTGCTATTATAGATGCTGCAGATTATCCAGAGAGCTAAGGAAACTGGTTAAGATGCCTGTGCTAAAGAACAGAGTAGTTATCTGGTGGGAAAAGATGCCACCTAAGACTTACCTAGAATAAAAACACTAAAGACATACTTTGAAAAAATGAGGCTATACTCTTGTTAAAGAATAATGTAGCTGGTCACTTAAGTTGAAATGAATGCTCGATTTAAAATCTGAGGGCCCTTAAGAATTCTACTAATTTACTCTGCTGGTACTCTAGCAATGGACAAAAGCTTACATGACAGCACATGTGTTTACAACATGATTTAGTAAATATGTTAAGCCCAGTGTTGAGATCTACTGCTAAAAAAAAAGGATTCCTTTCAAAATATTACTGATCAGTGACAAAGAACTTCTTTACACAAGATCTCTACTGGAGCTGTACAGTTAAGACTGCTCTTTTATCTGCTAAGACAACGTTCATGTTGTAGACCATGAATCCCAGTGATATCAACTTTCAAGTCTGTTTAAGAAATAAACATATACCTGCACAGATAAATGATTCAATTGAAAGATCAGGGCAAAGTAGGGGGAAAACTTTCTGGAAGAAATCACGATTCTAAGAGGCCATTAAAAATGTCTGTGTTTAATTTGGGCGTGGTAGTGTACATTTGTAATCACAGTACTTGGGAGGAGGAGACAGGAAGATGGCAGATCTGTGGCCAGCCTCTGTAACTTATGAGGCCCTATGCAATTTAGTGAGACACAGTTTCAAAATATAGAATAAAATTGGACTTGGGGTATAGCTTGGAGGTAGAATGCCCCTGGGTTCCATTCCCAGTACCAAAAAAATAAAATAAAATAAAGTCTATGCTTCCTGAGGGGGGAGGGTTATAAGTAACACCAACGTTAGCAGGCGGTTAAAAGAAGCTGACTCTAACCTTCATGTAAGATTTAGAAGGGTTCAAGACACCAGTGGGGGAACCACATGAAATGTAGTAGAAATCGTAGAAATCACGATAGAACTAGAAATAGAAGTGGAAGATGTGTCTGCGCTGCTACAATTTCACGGTAAAACATTAGCAGACATGGGGCTGTTCCATGTCAGTGGGAGAAGGAAGTAGTTTCCTAAGACTGAATCTACTTCTGGAGAAGATGCTCTGAATGCCACTACAATGAGCAGTGACTTAAAATATTACTAACTTTGGTTGGTAAAGCAATCGCAGGGTGTAAGAGGACCGATTTTGATCCTGAAGGAACCTCTATGGGCAGAATGTTATCAATCAACATTGACTACTCCAGAGAAATCAATCATGAAAAAAGAAACGGTCAATCTATTTAGAAACTGTCATAGACATACCAACTTTCAGAAACCTATCGCCCTGATCATTAAAAAGCCAAAAGAGCCGGGCGTGGTGGCGCACGCTTGTAATCCCAGCATTCGGGAGGCTGAGGCCAGAGGATCCGGGTTCGCGGCCAGCCTCAGCTACCTAGTGAGGCACTCCGCAACTTAGTGAGACTCAGTTTCAAAATAAAAAATAAAAAATAAAAAATAGGGCTGAGGGTATAGAGCTCGGAGGTAGAATGCCCCCGAGTTCAATCTCCAGTACCGCAAAAAAAAAAAAAAAAAAAAAAAGCCAAAAGAAAAAATTGTAGCACAACCTCCCACTAGCAAAGAGATTATAATTGGGTGATATTTCTGAAGATCATTAGCATTTTTAATCAATGAATTATTTTTAATTAAACTATGCACTATTTTTTGTATGTCATACCACAGATTGAATTTAGAGGTGCTCTACCACTGAACTACATTCTCATTTCTTTTTTTCACTTTGAGACAGAGTCCCAGGCTTGTTTTGAACTTTTCATCCTTCTACTTTACCTCCTGAGTGGGTGAAATTACAGGCATACTCCACCACTGCTATTCTACACTTAATTAACTATAGCATAGTGTAAACCTAACCTGCATACATACTGGAAAGCAAAAAAAAAAAAATTTTTTTTTCTTTTTACAGTACTAGGGATTGAAGTCAGGGGCATTCTACCATTCTATCTTTGAGCTATACTCCCAGTCCTATTTTCTATTCTTTATTTTGAAACAGGGTCTCACTAAGTTGTGGTGGGTCTCACTAAGTAGCTGAGGCTGACCGAAAACCCAGATCCTCCTGTCTCAGTCTCCTAATTACTGGGATTACAAGCATGAGCCACATGACTGGCTAAAAAAAAAAAAAAAACTGATACACCTTTTTGTGGTATTTGCTATATTCAGGTAGTCTGGAACCAAATTAGAAGTATCTCTCAGGTATGTTACACGAATTGTATTTTAACACCCCGAGATCATGTGGAATGTGGAAGACTACTAAGACTGTTCTCATCTGCATGCCTTGCCTTGCTATATGGCCACCTCAACCCTTTATTAACATGTATTTCTAGAATATTCCCCAGTTTACTTTGTTTAGCAAATGTATCATTGAAATTTAATTTCAAGCCAGGCGTGGTGGCGCATGCTTGTAATCCCAGCATTTGGGAGGCTCAGATCAGAGGATCTGGGTTCGCGGCCAGCCTCAGCAACCTAGTGAGGCCCTCTGCAATTTAGTGAAACCTGGTTTCAAAATAATGAATAAAAAATAGGGTTGAGGGTATAACTCGGAGGTAGAACGCCCTGGAGTTCAATCCCCAGTACCGCAAAAAAAAAAAAGAAAAAAAAGAAATTTAATTTCAAGGACTGCCCTTTAATTAAAATAATCCTCCATATCACTGTTAGGGGACTCCTTACTCCTGCAAACTTGGTGATTTTTATAAGAGAAAAAGCCAGGTGTGGTGGTGCATGCTTATAATGCCAGTCCTCGGGAGGCTGAGACAGAAGGATCACAGGTTCAAAGTCAGCCTCAGCAACTTAGTGAGGCTCCTTAGCAACTTAGCAAGACCTTGTTTCCAAATAAAAAGTAAAACAGAGCTGGGAGTATAGCCCAGATGTAGGCAGTCCCTGGGTTCCACTCCCAGTATATTATATACACACACACACATATATATCTCACTCCCACACTACCACAAATAACTTAAAACATCCCCCAGAATACATTATATTATGACAAGGTACTATACAAAACAAGGGACAGAAAATATTCTAGCTAACTCAAGTGTCTCATTTTCTAGGAATGGCTAACTGCTTTAGGGTATTCAATTATGGACTCATATCAGATAGGCATGATTCTTTCCACACATTCTCCATCATAAGAAAGTAACTGTAAAATATCTAAAAAATTTGTAATAAAAAATTAGTAGTGCTGGTACATTCATTCACCTCATATCTCTTAAATGTCTACTGTACCATAGGCTCCAGACACAATAAAAATCAGATCACCAAAGGGGAAAAATATGCGCATAGAATAAATCCTCTTAAAAACGCCAACAGTGTGCATGTGAAAGCTGTTCACATACTTACTGCGATCCACAAAAATACGCTCCACAACTATCATTCTCCCTCCTCCAGGACATCACTTAGAACCCCAAAACTCTGGCACTTTTTTATTCAAGAGTTGGCAGTTTCATTTATACACATCCTTATTTCTGTCTCACCAGACGCCTATGCCTTTCTGATCCAACGGTGTTCCCTTTTAAGTTCTTGAAAACATACAAAGTGCAGGAAAAAAAAAAAAGAGAATTACCTCAGAATACCTACGAAAATAGAAGATATTTGAAGAAATGGCAAAGGGCCGTTTCTATGTATCCTAAGTTTTCATGTCAGCCACAATTTTCTGTTGAGAATAATATGCTTTGAACGAATAGAGAGGCACATTGACTGGATTTCAGAGTTATCACTTTAAGCTCAATTTTTGAAATCATTATGGTCAGACAAGGTCCTGGGTCATCATAATCCTAGCCAAGGCCTCTGCAATATACCCTTACTTTTCCTTAAAGGGCTACATTACCTGGAATGGTTTATGTTGCTCTCCTAAATGCAGCTAATATAACTTTTCAGCCTCAATGTGAAACTACTGGATACGATACCCACTGATGACATATCATGAAATTCAGTGACCAAATGTCGCTTTGTTTCAGTCATCAACTAAATTAGCAAAAGAACATGACAAGTCACTGAGAAAGTCTAGACATATAAATAGCCCCTTGATAATATGACACAGAATTCAGAAACTGAGATTCTGTGTATGAATAGGGCACCAAGGGAACAGGAATACAATAATGAGAATCATCAACTGGATAATATGCACTTGAAAAATGTACCCTCTATAACTAAAGACTATAGCTTATTGCTTATCTGACCTGCCAGGTGCATGCTGTAAAATCTGTAGTTAAAAAATGCCTATGTACTGGACCCCCATAAAAACCCTGTTCCAAACCCCTTCGGGGCTCTCCTCTCCTACCCCTGCGTGGGATGCAGGTTGAGCCCTAACGCGCGTTAGTCTTAGAATAAAGCCTTTTGCGGTTTTGCATCAAAAAAAAAAAAAGAAATAAACAAAGGTGTTGTTTATGATGCAGGTAAAACGTACAAGGTGTTATTTTCTAATCTGTAAGATGAAACTAGCCGGGCGTGGTGGCGCACCCTTGTAATTCCAGCATTTGGGAGGCTGAGACCGGAGGATCCGGGTTCACAGTCAGCCTCAGCTACCTAGTGAGGCACTCTGCAGCTTAGTGAGACCCTTTTTCAAAGTAAAGAATAAAAAATAGAGCTGGGAGTATAGCTCGGAGGTAGAATATCCCCGAGTTCAATCCCCAGTACCGCAAAAAAACAAAAAACAACCCCCAAAAAGATGAAACTATGAAATTATAGACAAATAGAACTAATTATAATTTATGTACATTAGTTTACATTTGTGATTATTGAATTAGGGAAAAAAAGGAACCTCAGCAGGCATAGTGGCACATACTTGTAATCCCAGTACTTGGGAGACTGAGGCAGGAGGATGATCACAGGTTCAAGGCCAGCCTCAGCAATTTAGTGAAGCCCTCTGCAACTTAGTAAGACCATTTCAAAAATAAATTAGTAAATTGGGCATGATGGTGCATGCTTGTAATCTCAGTACTTTGGAGGCAGAAACCGGAGGATCTGGGTTTCGCAGCCAGACTCAGCTACTTAGTGAGTCTCTCTGAAACTTAGTGAGACCCTGTTCCAAAAATAAATATAAAAATAGGACTGGAGGTGTAGTTCAAAGGTAGAATGCCCCTAGGTTCAATCCTAGTAAGGCAAGAAAAAAAAAGTAGTGCTGGAGTATACAGCTCAAAGGTAGAAAGCCCATGGATTCAATCCTCAATACCACAAAAGAGGAAAAAAAGAACCTTGAAGAAACCAAATCCCAGTCATTAATACTTCTAAACATTGACAAAATTAAGAACTAATGAGTTTCAGAAAGTAGAAAGCTCAAATAACTTCTAAAATCCTTTTAATACTAACCCCAGTTTGCATGTCATATAAATGCTTTCAAAAACTGCTACAAAACCTAACTTAATGGAACAGTTTCCTACTAAATCTGAAAACTCGATCTGAATGGTTCTTTAAATCACAATGAGAAGACATATGAAAAATGATATGCATATGAATTTATTTATGGAGACAGAGTTAAAAAGTATGTATATCAGGAAAACAAAGCTGTTGTTCACTTGTCTCAGATGAGACATTCACTCATCTGAATATCAGATGTGGGATAATTTCTAAGCGTTTATTGTCAGGATATTTGAAGACTAGTAAGTAGAACCCTGTAGAAATATACAAATAGAAATCTGTCTCAAAAGATTAACATAATTATCTTAAGCCCTAATCACATAAAAATATTATGTCCTAAGTTATCTTTTGGTATATGCCTTACAAATAATTAAGTTTCTCAAAAAGTCAAGGAAGCCTCAGACAGAAAAGATTGGTATTATCACTAACTAAAATACCTATTAGAAGTTAAGCTTCTTGCAAAATACAGGGTTCTTATTACTTACCTCTAACTTGTCAAAAGGCCAACTCTGAGGGAGTAGCACTAAAACACAGATTTTTTTCAAATATATTACATTATAGCTCATGACAAAATTTAAGATGATATGGCCCTACAACCAGACCTACTGCACAAGGCAATGTTTCCTTCTAAAACACAAAACAAAGAAATGCTCTATAAATTATGAGAAGTGGGCCCAAAGAGAAAATTAGGCAAGTAAACCCGGTCTTTTGTATATTACCCACAATTAATGAGACCAACAGTATCTGTCATATTAGTTACTTGATCTGTGTGTGTGTGTGCTTGTGCGTATGTGTGTGTGCGTGTGCGTGTGCATGTGTAGTGCTGGGGTTGGAACCCAGGGCCATTCGACCTCTGAGCTGCACCCCCACCCCCAGCCCTATTTTAATTTTTATTTTGAAACAGAGTCTCACTGAGCTGAAAGCTTCACCTAGTTACTGAGGCTGGCTTCGAACCTGCGATCCTCCTGTCTCACCTTCCCAAGTACTGGGATTACAAACAAGTGCCACCATGCTCGGCTTGGATACTTTATCTTAACTAAATGGACTTGCATCCTTAATAAAACAAGATGTTTTTATGTTTATAAACATTGGAAAAAATCATATCAAAAAGTGATACTGCATTTACTGTTATATAAACTTCCTAAACCAAGTAGGACTTGGTAATTTCATGTTTCTTACCAGTGATTTAGTGGGCATAAGTCCTAGAAACTACTGACAGACAAATAAAGTTGGTGACAATAATATAGTCACTTTGATAGTTATTTTTCCTTGGTCACCACTTACAAGGGCATGGTTTAAAAGATGGAAAAGATGATACATATAGCCAATCACCACTGGGAAAAAATCAGTAGTGAACATAATTACAATCAGTCAGTCAGTCTTTCTGTAATTAACACTAAGTTGTAACAGTAGTGGCAAGGGAGTTCCTACTATTGATAAGGGTATGGCAGTCACTCCCTAGTAAAAACCTCAGGAGCACAACTTAGGAACCTCCTCCCTCTACCATTTTATTTTTATTCATTTATTTAATTAATTAATTTATTTATTTTTTGCGGTATTGGGGATGGAACTCAGAGGCATTCAACCTCCGAGCTACACCCCCAGCCCTATTTTTTATTCTTTATTTTTAAACAGGGTCTCACTAAGTTGTGGAACGCCTCACTAGGTAGCTGAGGCTGGTCGTGAACCCGGATCCTCCGGTCTCAGCCTCCCGAATGCTGGGATTACAAGTGTGCGCCACCATGCCCGGCTCCCTCTGCCATTTTAAAAATGACTAAATGACTTCTCAGCCAGGTATGGTGGCACATGTGCCTGTACCCCAGTAACTGGGAGGCTGAGAGAGGAGGATCAAAGGTTCGAAGTCAATCTCAGCAAATTAGTGAGGCCTTCAGTAACTTAGCAGGATTCCATTTCAAAATAAAGTAGGGTTGGGGATGTAGCACAGAGGTAGAATACACTGGGTCCAACACCCAGTACCAAAAAATAAAAGTAAGTGAAAATAAGTCCTTTGTTCCATAGTCAATTCAAACTAGAATTAGACACTAAGGGATTTGTTAACTATTTAACTCAAAGACAGTTTGCTTCTCTCAACACTTGTAGTACATTGCTAGACATCTGTTTGGACATATTCTAAAAACCAACTTTAGCATGCAAACAATACAATTTAATTATCTCAATTATGCAATCCTCTCCCTCCCAATACCCCACCTTTGCCACTCACTTGGCATTTAATAAATTAATACTTACTGGTAGGGAATGTTGAATTGAGGAGCGGGTCTTCTATTCCAAACAGACGGCATAGTAAAATCAGATCAACTGAGGTCAACCTTACAAGAAAAGGATTAGCCTACTCCAAAGATGTGAAATTAATGAGCACAGAGACAAGTAATTTCCTTTAAGTTTCTTCAGTAAACATGTGGCATTATGACACCTTTTATCTATCCCTGCTTTCTTCTGACACCATGTCGTGATAAAGTCAGAAGCAGGCAACCACTTGGGAATGTTCATACAACCACTTAAAACCCCTGTTCATGAGTTTCCTTATCTGCAAAGTTTGACCAACACCAATCAGTGCCAAAGTGGAACATGAGGAAGCTATGACAAGCATCCCAACTATTTTATCCTAAGAAAGAGGAAACGATTCACGTGAATTGCTTATTAGGATTTACCTGATCAGGTCATCCACAGTAATTTCTTTTCACTCTGACCTCACCAAAATCAGCAGGCAAAGAAAAATGTACAACAGTGCCTCACGGTTTAATTGCTCTATGCATTTATTATTAGCCTTCATTATTAGCATTTAGTATTATTATTAATGCAGAAAGGGGACAAAAGCTCACAAACAGGCTACACAATTTCACAAGACACAGTGTAGGGGGAAAGTGTCTGAGATGGGTCAAGAGTATCCTAGGGTCTTGGTGGCCGCATTCCTGGGGGAGGTGGACCTGGACAGGAAAAAAAATTCCATGATACAGTTAGAAAAAGAGCAGATCACTTTCAGGGGAATGGCTGCCACTCTGAATCTATTACAGTCCCAACTCACCTCTAATTCCTGGTGGAGGGGGCCTCATTCCGGGAGGTGGCATGCCTATTGGTGTCCCTCGAGTGGGGGGAAGCCCAATTGGTGGGCCCATGGGGGGTCTCATACCAGGGGGAGGAGCCATAATCCCTGCAAAAACACGAATTCAGAAGCAAATACTGTGTAAATAGGCTTTAGAAAGGTATTAGAATTCAGTCCAAAATAATACTTCAAAGAAATGAGCTGAGCTCAATTCCCAGCAGTACAAAATTAACAAATAATAAATAAAAAGAAAGAAAAAAGCCAACACTACAGTCAAACAATTTCTATGCCATCCCTCACTCAAAAGAATAAATCGAGAGCCGGGCGTGGTGGCACACACTTGTAATCCCAGCATTTGAGAGGCTGAGACCGGAGGATCCAGGTTCATAGCCAGCCTCAACTACCTAGTGAGGCCCTCACAACTTAGTGAGACTCTGTTTCAAAATAAAGAATAAAAAATAAGGCTGGGGTATAGCTCAGAGGTATAATTCCCCTGAGTTCAACCCCCAGTACCGCAAAAAATAACAATAATAATAATAATAATAATAACTAAATAAATAAAGCCAGGTGTGGTGGTGCATGCCTGTAATCCCAGTACTTGGGAGGCTGAGACAGGAGGATGGCAGGTTCGAGGACAGTCTCAGCAAGTAGTGAGAATCTCATCAACCTTACAAGATCCTGCTTCAAAATAAAAATAAAATAGGGCTGGGGGTGTAGTTCAGAGGTAGAATGCCCCTGGGTTCAATCCCCAGTACTACCAAAAGAGAAAAAAGTAAATAGTCTTATTAAAAACCAGTTATCAGATATACTCCCCACATTCCTATTTAAGCTTTTAGACTGTGCCTTAATCCATTATCTTATTCACAATACTGAGACATTACTTCAAGTTAACATATAAGCTGGAGCCGGGCGTGGTGGCGCACGCTTGTTATCCCAGCATTCGGGAGGCTGAGACTGGAGGATCCGGGTTCGCGGCCAGCCTCAGCTACCTAGTGAGGCACTCCGCAACTTAGTGAGACCCTGTTTCAAAATAAAGAATAAAAACTAGGGCTGGGAATATAGCTCGGAGGTAGAATGCCCCAGAGTTCAATCCCCAGTACCGCAAAAAAAAAAAAAAAAAAACATATAAGCTGGGCATGGCAGCACACACTTGTAATCTCAGTACTTGGGAGGCTGAGACAGGAGGATCCAGGTTCGCAGCCAGCCCCAGCTACTTAGTAAGGTCCTGTTTCAAAATAAAGAATAGAAAATAGGACTGGGAGATAGAATGCCCCTGAGTTCAATCCCCAGTACCCCTCCCCCACAAAAAAATATATCTCATAAAATTTTTATTCTTGTTCACAAATCTCTTACCTGGCGGTGGGGTCGCCCTGCCTACAGGGGGCGGTGGGGTCCCCCGTCCTGGTGGGTACTGTGTTGGGGCTCCAGCAATGCTGGCAGTAGCAGCAACGGCAGCAGCTGCTACAGTGCCCCTTCCTTGCGGAGTCATTACCTGAGAAGGCAGAGCCAGGAAGACAGTAAAAAAATGACAAATACCCTCACCGTTTCAAGCACAAAACATTAAGTGGTATACAACTCCTGCTAGGTACCAAATTACAGCAATTTTGCCCTAACCTCACATATTATTTTTTCAAACTCAAGGGCTTACACTTACTAAGCTCAAACTCTCCCACTGAGCTACATCCCTAGCCCCGGAGTCCCCAAATTTGTGTATGTATGTATATATATACACTAGTCACATTTCCCCATTAATCCAAGTGATTTCTCACTACTTACCTGCTGGGATGGACCTCCGACTCCTCGAACCGGGCCTGCTAACCCAGCAGGAGCCTGGGGAATTGGTACGCCAGCTGGTACTCCTCTCCCAGCGGCCCTCCCAACTCCAGGACCTCCAGCAGCTCCAGCAAGTGGTACCCGGGCAATGCCCGTCTGAAACAAGAAAATATCTGGCTTAAACCCAGATGATTTACCCAAGGAGATCAGCATTCTTTTATTTAAAGTTCGGTTTTACTCACCCTCATCCCATGCTATCTTTCTCAAATAACTTCTACATGAAATAATGCGACTGTATTACAAATTAAACAGATGGGCACATGTAGTATGAGGGTGCTCTCCAGATTCTTACAATGCACTTTTCAAATTGTAAGGACAAGTACTTGCATAGCCACACAAATGGTTAATGAGCAACTCCTACGATTATCTAGGTAGTTCCTAGCACATAAAATGAGCCATCAGAAAAGAAAAAAAAATTAATCCACATGAAAATAAAGATAACCAAGCTATGATTTCAAGTGCTGGATGTATTTTACTTGACAAAAGTAAATCTTATTGTGCCTCTGCTGTGCCCCAATTTCAGACATTTCAAATAATGTAATGTTTCTCCACGTGAAAGTTCTGTTCTTCCATGGAGCAACTAAACACAAATCCAAACAAAATTCACCGAAGTACACACACACAAAAGATGTGTCTGGCCCTCCATCTTCCTTACATCTTTAGGGGGGGGTCCTTCCACAGTCATGGACACCAAGTTCTCTCCACGCAGGAGCACCAGACCCAAAACACGCTTTTCTTCACGTTCTGGCTGTTTTGCATTCTTTGGCCTAGGAATCAAAAGTAAATTCTAGTGAGATAAACTTCAGAGATACCTACCTAAGTTTTGGTACCTACCCAGAGTAACAATTAGGACAAAAACTGATACTGAGATTCTCATGTCAACAGTTACTGAGTTTAATCCCCAAAATAAACCTCTCAACTAAATTAACATAGGCATAATAGTAAAGTCCTATGCCTATTTAACTTCAGCCTTTTCAGAACATTCCCTCGATATTATACAAAGAGAATTTCTTTCATAAAATATAGATAAATGATAAGACTAAGGCTTTTTTTAACGTTACTGGGGATTGAACCCAGGGGCATTCTACCTTTGAGCTATACCCCCAACCCTATTTTTATTCTTTATTTTGAAATAGGGTCTCACTAAATTGCAGGGGGTCTCACTAAGTAGCAAAGGCTGGCTGTGAACCTGTGATACTCCTGTCTCTCAAGTACTGGGATTTCATGTATGCACTACCACGCCTGGACAAAACTAAGCCTTTTAAGACAGGGGAAATGGACACCATATCCACATAAAAACAGGAAGTATTTTTAAAATCATTTTAATTAACTAAATGAATTTTAATGACAAAACTGAAATAAGTAATGGAAACTGTATTGGGGGGAGGGGATAACAAATAGTAATGGTATCCCAATTCCTCAACTGAAAAATTCTGAAGAACTACAAAGAATTCTCTACTAAGATTCCTTCAGTCAAGAAGACTGCCACAGAATACAGTCAATGAACGTACTATATAGTTTTATTCCCATTAGCCTATATTATTTTGTTTTTGTGCAAGCTGTGTGTGTGTGTGTGTGTGTGTGTGTGTGTGTGTGTGTGTTGCATTGGGGATTTAACCCAGGGCCGTTCTATCTCCAAGCATTACACCCCCTACCCCACCAAGCCTTTTTTACTTTTTTGTTTTCAAACAGGGTGTCCCTAGGTTTCAGAGAGTCTCGCCACATTGCTGAGGCTATCCTTGAACCTGCAATCCTCCTGTCTCCATTATGGGATTACAGGTGTGGGACACCACACCCAGTTTTTTTTCTTCTTTTTTCCAACTTAAAAGCAATAGTTTGGGTGATATGCCTTTGAAGCTCTTACCCAATTCAGAGATGATGCTGAGTGGCTGGCTTCTCCTACAGTCTCCCTACCTACTTCAGCCCAATTTTATAACCTCTACTTCAGCTCTGGCTTTGTACTGCCTCCATCTCCACCTACTCCCCCAATCCCGCTTACTTGATCTTTCTGAACTCATCGCAATCACAGAGGATCAAATTCATATGCTTGTCAAAAGCCTTAAAGGTGCCAATGAAGATTCGGCCATCTTGCAGGATACATCTCATTCTGTAGTCAATGTGCTGTAGCATCTTGCTGCTCTTGCCCACAGTCTGCAAGTAGTAAAGGAAATGCCAATGACCGTGGCGTCTTAATTCTTTCCTACTTCTACATGAATCTAAACCTGGTGCCTTGAACTAACAACTCCCTTCAAACCTTTCCTGAAACATTCCTCAGATTACTAAATATATTGGACCAGATTTTGAACCAAGACCCATATACTTCTCTCAGAAACACTACTCAGAATCCTTAGCAGTTTTCCCATCATAAATATTTATTTTCCCCCACAGAGATCCATCAAGTCCAGTTTCCTTTCAGAGCTGTCATCGCAGTCCTCTTTCCTTCCAAAATACTACCTTCCTACAGAACACCTGACCTTAGGAACTATTAATTTTTGTTTTACCATGGACAAATTTCTACGTTAATCAGAAACTACAAATCTCATTACCCAATGCAAGGATAATGCATGAGTATTTCTTTTTCCTTCACAAAGTGGGAGAACCAAGTGTTCTCTATTACTAAATTACAAACTCGGCCCCTTTTTATTTTTATGACAGGATTCTGCTAAGTTGACAAGGCTGGCCTTGAGCTTAGAATTTTCCTGCATCAGCCTACTGCATTGGTGGGAGTATAGGCATGCACCTTGCCCAGGAATACATGATATTTCTTAGTTCTTTTTACCTCTACTAATAAGACACCAGGTATTGCTCAACTCCAGTTGTGAATAGATGGAATAAGAATCCATCTCTACATATATAGTTTTATTTCTAATTTTCAGAAGCCCAAAACACCCCACAGCTTAGGAAGATATTTCGGGGCCCTTACAGCAGCTTACCACTCCATTACCTTAACATACATCTTACCATGATTGCTGTGTCCACCAAATCTGATGTCAACAGTAATTTTTCAGGATCTTTAATATCTAGGGGAAGGCTAGAGATAAAGGTGTGGAGCAGAGTCTCCTAGAAACAATGCAAGCCGGGCAGAAGCTTCAGAAACAAAGGATGGGCCTGCAGGAGAAAGCACGTTATAGAAGCACCGAAATCTACTATGTTTTACAACAGGTAATTCTGCACAAAAGTTACTACTATATACACATTCAAGTATGCATTTTCCCATATTTCCACACCCACCAAGGGACTAATCAAGTTCACTATTCCCTCATCTTAACGTCCACATTTGACACATGTACTTTGATGAAATTAACTTCCCATTTAACCAGTAATTCTTCAGTGTTCTAAACATAAGCTTCATTTTCCATTTCTAAAACATATCTATATTTCCGGTGTTCCTGAATTAGCTCAAATTTTTAACTTCCTGGCTGAACCACATAAATGTTCTCAACCGCAATGTTCTTCTTTCCCTTGGCACCATTTCTAAATGATGTTAGGTCAACCTTTCCACACCAAGCGTCTTGTGAATCTGCTTATGACTTCCTGTGTGGCCAAATCCAGCCTGTTTAAAGGGCCTATTTTTTTTTTTTTTTTTTGCAGAGTACTGGGGAATGAACCCAGGGGCATTCTACCTCTAAGCTACATCCCCAGCCCTATTTTTTAGTCTTTATTTTGAAACAAGGTCTCATTAAGTTGTGGAGAGCCTCACTAAGTAGCTGAGGCTGTCTATGAACTCCGGATCCTCAGGTCTCAGCCCCCAAGAACTGGGATTACAAGTGTGCACCACCACGCCCGGCTTGGCCTCAAACTACTGATCATACTAATTGCAGATTAAAGGAGCAGCATCACAAAGCACTGATGAGGAGCAGTAATGCTATATCCTTAATAAAGATCACATGAGCTAATAAGCAAATAAAAAAAACTAACATCCCTCACACCAATGCAAAGGTTTTCAAATTTGCCAAAAAGTGTAGCCTTTTTTTTTTTTGCAGTACTGGAGATTGAACCTAGGGGCATTCTACCTCTGAGCTACACTCCTAGCCTTATTTTTATTCTTTATTTTGAAACAAGGTCTCACTAAATTGCAGACAGCCTCACTATGTAGTTGAGGCTGGCCGCAATCCAGCAATCCTCCTGTCTCAGTCTCCCAAGTTCTGGGATCACAAGTGTGTGCCACCACATCCAGCAAAGTGTAGACTTTTAAATGATTAAAGTATTAAAAACATAAGCTGGGCATGGTGGCGCATACTTGTCATCCCAGTCCTTGGGAGGCTGAGACCGGAGGATTCGAGTTCTCGGCCAGCCTCAGCTACTTAGTGAGGTGCTCCGCAACTTACTGAGACCCTGTTTCAAAATAAAGACTAAAAAATAGGGTTGGGGGTGGAGCTTGGGGGTAGAATGCCACTGGGTTCAATCTCCAGTACAGCAAAAAAAAAAAAAAAGTAAAGGTGTTTTAAGTCAAAAGCAAATGATAACTAAAACTTGGCCAAGACACATAAAATGAATGATTATTGAGGTATTATGTAGTAACAGTAGTACATTACAGTGCTAATTCAAATCTGGGGAAATGTAAAATTATTGAAGGTTTCCATAGAGAGTCTATACAGAAAATTGTATAAAATATAAAAATTACCAATACAGTAAAGAAGTACAACTAAATGGAAAATATTCACTCACAAAGCAGTACAAATTAAAACCATAAGGTAACTATTTTCCTTTAAATATTTATTGAAAAACTGTAATAAAACATTAAGAAAGATACTAAGAAACTACATAATAGTTTTTATGACAAGCAATACTTTCTTTGATACCCTGAGAAAGAGTATATTTAAGAGTCATACTAAAAAAAAAAAAGGAAAAAAAAAAAAAGAACCAAGTCACACTAATTTACACCCTATATCTAATACTTGTATACTTATCCTAAAAAACTTATTCTACTAAAAATTTAAAAAAAAATGGACCTCCAGCCAGGCAGGGTGGCCCACGCCTATAATCCCACTATTCCAGAGGCTGAGGCAGGAAAACCACAAAATTCGGAGTCAGCCTGGGGAATATAGTGATACCCCATCTCAAAATAAATAAAAACTCAAAAAAGAGCTGGGGATGCAGCTCAAAAAGTAGAACACAAGGCCCCAGTTTAATTCTCAGTATAGCGGAAAAAAGGGATGGGGTCTCTAGGTCAAGCATCTAAAATGCTTGAAAGCAGGAAGACCAAACAAGTTTTGGATTTTCTATTTTTTGTACTTTGGGATAGTTACATAAAAGTAATGAAGACAGATTGAGACAGGGACCCAGATCTCAATGCAAAATTCATTGTTTCACATATATGAAGCTTGAAGTTAACTTTATACACTATTTTAAATAATTTTGAGCAGGGAATGAAGTTTCATTGTGTGAATTTTTTCCACTTTCGGCACTACTAAGGTGCTCATAAATTTTCAGATTTGGGAGCATTTCAGATGTTTGGATGAAAGATCAAGCTGGTTCATATTTTGGTTTCTTCCTTGCTATCACATGTTTTTTTGGTTTTAGCGTTAGAAAGGAAAAATAGTTATTTTTAAAAAGTTTATAAACTATCCATCTGCCTATGTGGCAAACATCAACTTGATTCTGAGACCTTTCCCATATTCCAGAAATTTATCTGATTCTCTCTTTTGTAAGGACCAATTCCTATCATTCTCCCTATATTCCCTTTCTTCACCACTCTTTCTGCCCTGCCTTGTTTTTTCTTTGCATTTGGTTATGTAACACAAATGCCAGCAATCATCCTTGAAGGAGCAAACTATTATTTTACACTGTGCCTGTCATTCAATCTGCCACACTTACTGAAAGAGGCCACCACAGCAACACCGCAGTCACAGATCATATAAAAATATATGCAAAAAATAGACGTGGCTGTGTTCTAATAAATTTTACTTATAAAAATAGTGGAACTCTGCAACTTCATTAGAGCCTTTTTTCAAAATAAAAGAATAAAATAGAGCTGGGGGTGTAGCTCGGAGGTGAAATGCCCCCAAGTTTCATCCCCAGTACTACAAAAAATGTGAACATCTACTTATTAAAATAAATGCTTCTACTCTGGGGAGCAGCTGTGGACAATGATCAGAATTCCACTGTCTGTTCACAACCAAGTCCGTATAATTACTACAGAATGTAGGCTAAAAAGGTTTCCATGTGAGGACTTCTCAGAAATGTTGTCTTCTCAGATTTACACTCAAAATGGTAGCCATAAACAGTCAAAATTACTTCATGTTGGAGATTTTTAAGACAAAAATAAAGATTATCTAGAACTCATCCATAAATTCCTCCTTGATTATTTTCTAAGATAAATATACATAAACCCTAAGAATAATGGTGTTCCGTGTGTGTGTGTGTGTGTGTTTGTGTGTGTGTAGGGGGTATTGGGGATTGAAACCAGGTGCATTATACCTCTGAGCTACACCCCCAAACCTATTTTATTTTTTATTTTGAACAGAGTCTCACTGAGTTGCAAAGGACTCACTAAGTTGCTGAGGCTGGTTGCAAACCTGCAATCCTCTTGTCTCAGCCTCCCAAGTACTGGATTATAAGCATGCACCAAAATGCCTCACATCATTCCTATCCTTAAATAGAAAAAAAATCGCAAAGGCAAAATAAAGTACTAAATCAAAGTAACTTCCAGATAGCCTTTTCCTAAAAAATTTAACTACTCAACATAAAAGTGCAGGCTCTACAAATCTATATCACATTAAAATATCAATAGTTTATTATATTCCTGATTCAAACGAAATTGCATTCGTGAAACAGTAGAGTGAGAAAAGGACAAAATATATGAGAAATAATTAGTAAGCATGGGAAAACACTCAAACTCATTGCTAAGGAATAATGGTGTGTTTTTATAATATAATTTATGCCTAATGAATTATAATTAAAACTGATGGTGGTGAAAGCATACTATAATCGGTGCACTATTTTTCTTTCTTTCTTTTTTTTTGGGGGGGGGATACTGGGGACGGAACCCAGGAGCATTCTACCTCCAAGCTATACCCCCAGCCCTATTTTTTATTCTTTTATTTTGAAACCGAGTCTCACTAAGTTGCGGAGTGCCTCACTAGGTAGCTGAGGCTGGCCGAGAACCCGGATTCTCTGGTCTCAGCCTCCCGAATGCTGGGATTACAAGTGTGCACCACCACGCCCAGCTTGGTGCACTATTTTTCAAAGGAAATAAAAACTAATACTATACTTTGCAAACTACTGGCAGAAAAAAAAATGAAATCTTCTATAAAAGGAAACTATGAAGTATTCAATAAGATACCCAACACCCACTTATAATGAAGTATTTTTCATATCAAATTTAAAAATAATGCAAAATAAGATATGAATAAAACTTCCTTAAAAGCATATACTGCAAAGATTGAAAGTAATATAAAAACATGACAGAAGTTTCAGGGCAAGAACCTTAAGGCAGCCAGGCGTGGTGTCGCATGCTTGTAATCCCAGCATTTGGGAGGCTGAGATCGTAGGATTGCCAGTTCGAGGCCAGCCTCAGCTACCTAGTGAGGCACTCCTCAGCTTAGTGAAACCTTGTTTCAAAATAAAGAATAAAAAATAGGGCTGGGGGTGTAGTTCAGAGGTAAAATGTCCTTGGGTTGCATCCCCAGTACCACAAGAAAAAAAAAAAAAAGAACATAAAGCTATATTTCTACTTTTTAAGATGTTATGCAATTCTCTTATTATATAACACTTTTTAAAGGTGGTGCTGGTTGTATCAAGCTTTTAAGGAAAAATAAATTTTAATAGTAATCGTAATTAAACCGCTAATGTCCTATTCTTTATTTTTGACTATTACACTCTCAGCTCTAACCTGTTTTTACTTGTAGTCGGCCTTCTTGATGTTGCGATACTGCTTTAACCACCTCTTGGGGTCTCAGCTAAGAACGCCTGTCTCAGTTCCTCCTGGAAATCCACCACAGGTATTTGTTGCTGCTGGGAACGTCTTGGGTACAACTGACACCTGTAGTAACAGCACAGTATATATTAATGACAAAAGGACATTTGTCTATACACACATCTGTTTGAAATAAAACAGAGACCTTTACAATAAGATTCTCCTTTAGGGTCAGAGGATACCACTACCTAATGAGTTACTTGTAAGATTTAATAGAAGTCGTGCTACACAGGAATATGCAAGAAACTGGTAGATACTTATATATTCAAAGAACTAAAAACCCAAGCACTATTACCCCTGTAGAAACACAATTAGTACCATAGTCATCACTCATTTTCCAAGTATCAGTTCTCCCCTGTGGTTAGAGGAGGGGATTTGCTGAAGAATCTTCAGTGGGACTTTAAGATTGTCATTAAGGAGGATCCTAATAAGTCACTACCTGAAACAAGCTCTTACAGGGCTCTCTATGTGAATCAACCATCTATTAGTAAGCAGAGAAATCCACAGGAAAGCCCTCAGCATACACCAGTGGGTTAGTAACCTGGCTGTGAATCGAGAAGAAATGCAGGTACTTTCCGGTTGTGGTGGCACATGCTTGTAGTCCCAGGACTTGGAGGCTGAGATGACAGGAGGATCACAGGTTCAAAGGCAGTCTCAGCAACCTAGTGAGACCTTGTATCCAAGCAAGAAATAAAACTGGGATGGCCATGTAGCTTGGAGGTAGAATGCTTCTGGGTTCAATTCCTGATACCCCACCCTCACCCCTCCAAAAAAAAGAAAGAAATGCAGAAACGAGTTTTTTTTCTGGTTAACAAGAAGGGCATGGTGCATGTCAGGGAAAAATAGCAATTTTGCCCTGTTGATACAGAAAAGATGAAATATATGAAAACATTCAACAGGAGCTAGATTTGGAAAAGGAACTGTGGTATGAGTTTTCTATTTTTTCTGTAGGTTTACAATGTTTTGAACATGCTATTGTATCATAATAAATTTACCTGCCCTTTGTCGCAGGTTCCTGGGAAGTCATCTCTAAATCCTTAGAATTTAAGAAGACATAGGAGTATCTTTGTTATTCCAGATAGGTCCATGAGATCAGACCTGGGCTTATGATAATAAGATAATTCACAGTAATGCAGCCAGGCCCAAAAGATCAAACAAAATTAAGTGAGCTGAGGCTTTAGAACCTCATCTCCTGGGAAAAGATAGGAGTGAGACTGAATTCCATTGCATGGCCAATGTCTCAATCAAAATTGGCTATATAATAACCCCTCCAAAAAATAAAAATAAAAACCTGGACACAGGAAGTTCTGGTCATCTGTCTTTTATTTTCTTTTTGGATACTGGAGATTGAAACCAGAGGCAGTATCTCTTCAAGCTATACTTCTAGCCATTTTTATTTCTTATTTTGAAACAGGGTATCGCTAAATTGCTGAGGGTGGCTCAAAGGTGCTGAAGCTGACCTTGAAACTGTAATATTTCCTTGTCCGGGGCAGGGAGGCTGATCAGAGTTGGAATTTACACTTTGAGGAAACTCCTCAGCAGCCACAGAGATTATGCAAAAACAGGTTCTGTTATCTTGCTGAGACCCTCCCTGATAAAGACACGGTCAACCTTGACCAATCATCCAAGCCCACACAAGCTTACCTGATCCCCCTGACCCCACCCCTCACCTAGCTATTTAAACAGACCCTTCCTTAATAAAGATTGAGGCTTGATCAGAATCCTGTCTTGCCTCCATTCTTCGCGTCGCTTGTTTGCTTCATTCCTTTAGGTTAAGCCGCCTCGGTCTCCCGTTCCCAACCCCCGCCAGCCGGGGCATTTAATGGCACCCACGTGGAGCACCGAGTCGCCACGGGAAAAGGGCTGTGAGAGAAGACTCTGTCATTGAGCCGCCGCGGGAAGAAGTGCCCGTGAGAGAAGGCTCTGTCATAAGGATCGCCACGGAACGCCCGCCCGTGAGACTGATCCAAGTGGTGTAAGGTAAGCAGATGATTTTGCAAACAAGATTTACCCTAAAGGCTTAAAAAGTCTCCCTTTCTACATTGGTTTTTGGATTTAAGGCTTCCAATCACGTTCACTCTGCTAATAGACACTTCGCTATGCCGATCCGGGAAGTGTGAAGGGTACCGAGATCTGGCTATGCGAAAACTCTGAATCACTCTGACAAAGGCCTAGTTTCTGGTTACTCCTTGTCACAGTCCTGCAAACTCTGAGCTCACTAAAATCTTAACGGTCGTATCCTGGTATGGGGCATTATACATCCCGACCTATGATACG